>JABFFE010000743.1:0-16605 GCA_013623625.1 Fusarium setosum | reverse complement strand
GTCCGGGGGTGTGGGAGAAGGAGGGAAGGCACGGGGGTACGGGGGTACAACAGTACACGGGCCAAGGTACCTTCGGTGTCGCCTGCACTGAGGGTGCTGCTGCTGCCACTGAAAGCCACTGATGAAGCTGGCAGCTGGAAGCGCAGAGGGAAAGGACGTGGGGCGTGGGCGGTCAGCGAACGCCGGACCAGCGGACGGACATAAGTAGAGCCGCTCGATGCGCGCAGGTTTTTGTATCTGCTATTTTCTTCTCTTCTGTTGGTTGCGTCTCTATAGCGGACCCGGAAGAATGCCCTTCTTTGTATCTTCCTTTACTTTGTGTGGGATTGAACACGGGCTGGCACGCCGTAGACACACGCGAGCAGAGGCGAGGTCACCGGCTTCAGTCACTCAGGGACCGCGCCGCCGACTCGCTAACCCCCCAGCAATCTCCACGTGCGGAGGAAGACACCCCGAGAGCAGTGATGGAACCCACCCATTGATGAGACTGCCAACGCACGCAAGATGCGGCCGGTACCTGGCGGTACATGGCGTCTTGCGCGAGGGTGTACACTCGCACACACACACGCACACATCTCATCTTGCAGTGGACCTCTCTTGGCTTGCACATCCCGGCAGCACCTGGGTAGCAGCAGAAGAAGGCTGTTCCCGTACCTTGAGGCTCAAAAAAGGCTAACCCACAAGTCATTGGCAAATATCAACCATCCGAATCACCCGCATACTGCAGCTCGCGGTCCGGAGTACTCAGATCTAGCAGATCCCAGACCGAGATGAAGCCCCTCCGCTGGGTTGGGGATGCCCAACGCTCATATCGAAGCCGCATCCATCTTCCTCAGCACCGGGAATACCTCACTCTCACCTACCCACCCCCCGACCCGGGGTGGCATATAAATAGTGGGGACGGCGTCCCAGGGACGGACCCGCCCAGCCGGAGTTCGGAGGAGCGCCTACTACTTCATTCAGTAAAGGCCAGGCCGTTTATTTGCTGGCGCCTTTCCGCTGCGGCACCTAAACACGCTCTCGCATGCTGCTGTCTCGCTCTCTTGCGCGCAGCTCCCGAGCTAACGCACAGCTTCGAGAGAGAAAAAGAAAGAAGAGAGAGACATTTTATCCTCGGACCTAGCAGAATTCGAATTGGTCCGGAAACTACAGAGCTTGCGTGCCCGCGCGGCTGAGACAGGGTGCTTCGTCCTTCCGGGTCCCCCAGCTTTGAAGGGACCTTCTGACGTGCGGTTGCGGTACCTATATGGAGAATCCACATCCCCAATCCTCATGGGCGTCAAGAGAGCTGTACCGTCGCGGTTCCGCTGGGCCGTAGCGCATTGCAATGTAGATTGCGCGCTCGGAGCGGCCAACGGTTGCGGTGATCCCCTGATGAGATGAAGCTCCCCCTTCTGACGCCCCATTCGTTTCAACCACTCACTCGCTCACCTGTCTCTCTCGGTCACCTCCCAGCATTCAACGCTCCCGTGCTCCAGATCCGGGGTCGCGGAGAGGCTGCTTACCTTGCCTATCCTTGGAATAGCAGTAATACCCGTGTTTCCAGAAAACATCTCAAGCTGCCCCCTCAGACGTCACATGTCCTAGTCGCGATTTTCTAGCGGCATCTTGCGACCTGGTCATTTCACACGAAAATGGATCTGGGCCAGGTCACGAGCGCGCTTCGGTGTTCCCCTTTCACCATTTCTGGCCAAAGGTGAACAGCGAGAGACGCCCGATCTCTCACCGTGGTTTTTTTTTTTTTTAACTTACTCCGAATCCTCTACTCCGTAAACCGGTAGGTACATCCTCGCAGGTACCGGGAATACCAATGCCGCTCGCGCACCTATCACAAGTCCTCCCGGCGCGCTTTTTTTCTCTTCCTCTCACTCTCACTCTCCACACCAGCTTTTTTTTTATTCCTTCTCACCTTTGTCCCGAAGCCGTTCCTCCTGTGGGCCCCTTTTTTTTTCGTCTCTTTCCCTTTAGTTCTGTGCTTTTGCGGGGAGTTTAGTGGGATGTACGCAGGGTGCAGGACCTACCTACCTATTTGCTCTTCTGGGTAGGTACTCTCGTCTACTTCCCATGAGTACCTGACCCAAAACCCGGCTTTTTCTCCAACAGCTCCGTCCGGAGTGCCGGAAATTCCCGGCCAGGCAAGTCAGACCCTTACCCCCTAACCCCTGTTACCGAACCGATCTTCAACCATCGAACCCCTGTGGCTAGTCAAGAGAGAGTACGTGCGCAAACCTCACTGTGGGTTACGAGAATTTTGCTTTGTGGGGAAATCTCGGGGTTTGGAGGAGGTTTCCCGGGGTCGAAGGAAGCTTTGTTCTCCTGGTCTAGATCTCTGCGCGGCAAACCCCCAAGCTGGTTAATAAATACCAGATCTCCAGATCAGGCACCGGATGGGCACACATGTCCGTCATAGATGGCATACCATCTGCGAGATAGACAGGTACGATAGATGCAAAAAGCAACGTTTTTCTTCTTCTCTTTTACCTAATGGGACCGGCAACATGTGTCTCTCTAGCTGCATACCCTCTCTGTCCTGTCCAGTCTGTTACAGTACGTATAAACGCGGCCTCTTCGAGACCTTGCCGTTCTCTCACCGTCGGGTTTCACAGCCGAGTAAGCGGGTGGGTAGGAGAGGGAACCGGCCGGCCCCTGGAGGCGGGCCATCCCTGACGCCGCCGCCGCCGCGGGCAAGTCAATGGTGTGGATGAGATGGCATCTCGACATTGCCATGTGAAGCGGCTGAGATTAGCATAGATTGATATGAAAGCACGTATGCGCCATCCAGATACAACCTCAAGAGTTCACCATCCATCAGATCAACACTAACAAGTCATCTGAAACTCATTCATCATGTGAATTGAGTATTAAATACCATACACGCGTCCAGGGCCTCTAATAAGTCTAAATAATGCTGTAGATACGGGCTGGGCGTCAACCGTATTATTATGTGGTTTTCCGGGGATAGTGGTGATAACGGCCGAGACCACGGCGATGGCTCACCACCCATGATCAGGCCCAACTGATCCATCCATCGTGGTCCTCATGTGCTGTCCGTCTTTCCCGGGGGCACAAGGATGCCACCACTCAAAAACCCGATTGCACCCCCACGGTCCCTTATTAACAACCCTCCCATGCGCCTCCGTCCCTGATCCATGATCCGTGGTCCATCTCCCGGGTCGTCAATTCCATCGCCCACCTGCTGCTGCACGTCTGCGACGCTTGCAGTGTGGGCAGGGGAGTACCGACGACCTATCCCGCAACGCCGAATTCCGAAGCATATTAAACCAGCCAACAGGGTAGTAAAAAGGTAAGTTAAACGCAAGGTCGCAGTCGTGATACTCGTAACAGTCATCCAGAGTCGTTATACAGTGTTGGTCCAAGATGCCCCGAGCTCTCCTCTCATCTTCTATCTCTTCCTACCGTTCCCGAGAGTCCGGGGTTGAGACAGGGCTAGCGGTACGCAAGAGAGAGTGAGGGTGGGTCAAGTCGGGGGGAGCTTGTGGATCGTCTCGTTGTTTTTTGTCCTTGGTTTCGCGAATCAAGCCCAGCCCCAGCCAGGTATTATTAAAAAGTCGCTGTCAAGAACGGTCCTCTTTGAGAAGGAGATTAAGGCGAGAACAAAAGAGGCCGAGAACGAAAAAGGCGAAGATCGAGGCAAGGCTTGGGGAATAGAGGCTTGTCAAAGTTGGGGGAAAGGTGATCGCGGCTCCGCTTCCCGGCCCGGGTCGCAAGACGTGACGGTGAACAAGATGCCGGGCCGGCATCGCTCCGACGGTGAGCGCCGAAAGGCAACGACAACAGCAAAAACAAAGCGTCCGGCGCCATGACAATTCATTCGCAAGATCCGCTCAGCGCCCGCACCGAGGCATGACCACGGCGATGGAATCGAGAACCAAGAGATGTGAAATGAGATCGTGCAGGCGCCACGCAAATTGCTGATCTCACGCATCGCAGTGCCCATTGCCGCACTCAACCGCAATGTACCAACCAGTCCCCCGTGGCAAGGCTTCAACCCTCGATAGGGACGAGTTGGCCGTGAGCATACGCCACATCAGCGCTGCTGTCGCGATATGTCTCATGCAACGGCTCTCTTCGGACGGGCATGTACTGGTGAGGAAGCGTGAACCCGGCGTTCAAGGCTGCCTGCACCAGCAGAGACGCTTCCTTGTACCGTCTGTCCGAATATTTCTCGAAGACTGCCGCATGGTGCATGTGAGGTCGATCGCAGCACTCAATCATCATCGTAACCAACGTCTTCAACTGACTCCAGGTGTAGCCCGAGTAGTGGACATGCTGCTTAGTCTGGACCGGGTGTTAGCTTCAACATGTTTCAAGGCCATATCTAACGACTTCGACTTACCCAGTCACCCTTCTTAAGAATAAGTCTAGACAGACAGTGTGCCCCAGCAGCAAGGAAGCTTGGCGGCGTGGCCACGAACCGCTCGTCCATGATGGTCAACTCGAGGAAATATTTGGCCAGCGTGCGCGTCTCAAGGTCATAGTCGTCGGCCTTGCTAACGCGTCGCAAGAAGCTCATCGGGCCGGGCCAGCCCAGCTCGAAGCTCAGCATGCTGAGCATAAAACGTTCAGCCTTGAGAACCTCTTCGCCAGTGTATCCGTTGTCGACCATGTACACAATCTCCCCAAGCGAAGGACAGTTAATCTCCTCGTACTTGGACGCCACTAGGATAGCGGTGGCACCAACGAGCTGGAGCTTGCCAATCGATACGATCTTGGATGAAAGAAAACGATCGATGTAGTTGACAGTCAGGAACAGGGTCTCGGGAAGCAGACCAAACCGGTTGTGTACCTGCACGAGCCAGTCCATAAGGACTGACCGCATCGACCACTGAATTTCTGTCTGGATGTCCATGTAGTGGGGGTTAGGGAGCATCTTGATCTGTTCCCAAGAGTCAGCTTTCGATCATATCCACGACGCGCATTTTCGTCACATACCTCGAGCTCCCTCATGTACTCGAAAATTTCATCGCCGTACTCTGCAACCATGCTGACATCCCACAGCTCTTCCTCGATCTCGTCCTCTGTGCGGGACGCCTCAACCTCCTCACGAGCCTCTTCGAGCTCCCGCTGTACACGTGCTGTCACACGCGGTGGGACTATGGTCGTAGCGCCTCCAGCTGTCAAATCGCGAGAGCGGAAAGAATGTGCGGTTGTGTATGCCTGGTCTTGGTCGTCAAAATCCTCATCGTCCTCCTCGTCCCAGCACTCTTCGGGTTCCGACATGGCAGGGATGGGGCCTTCCTCGTAGGAAACGGGGACTACAGGCTCCTCCTCCGAGATCTCAGGAAGTTTGGAAGGCGGCTCGGGGTACTCTTGTTTTTGAGGTGCGTCGAGATCAACGCCGGTTTCGATGGGCAAGTAGAGGGAATCGAGGTACGCGGCATGGTCGTAAGGGTATTCAACCTCCTGCAAGGGCAGTGCTGCAACATTGGCGCTCTTGTAGCCCACCTCAGTGCCATCCGACTTGGGCACGACCTTGTCGAGCTGCTTACTCTGGGTACGACGGAGACTGGCCTGCTGAGGATGTTGTTGTTTGAGCTGGGGCTGGCTCTTGTAATGCCGAGGTTGTAGGCCAGGTGCGTTCTGTGCTGAAGAAAGCGTTGGCGCCTTGGTCGCCACGTGCGTATCCTTTTTAACATAGCTATGGCCGGCAGCTTCCTGGACGCCGCCGCGCGTAGTCTTCTTGTTCGCCTCGGAGGTCTTATTCTCCAGGGCGTTCCTGGAACTGGGCGCAAAGCCCGATGATCGTTGTGCTGGGCGGGAAAACGCGTCTTTGCTATAGACGATGTTCTCTTTGTTAACAGCCGCGGCAACGTGGCCTTGGACGGCAGCATTTGAAGCGTGAACCTTGATTATTTTGCCTTCCTCGCGTATGTGACCTGCATGTTTGCTCACATTGGTCACATCGCCAAAAGCAGCTCGCTTAGCAGGCCCGCGAAACCCAGCTGTCGCTGCGGAGGCCATCGTGGCCAGGTTGCCGGTGGATTTGTGTCGTTGGTGAAGATTGGGAGCGTTCTCAGCGCCTCGGGGGCGGAATGGCTGTGGAGGTCGAATTAGCACGTAGATCACATAATCTGCCCAGGCCTGCGTTGGTATGCAAGGGAGAGTGGGTGTTGAGTCACGACCCAGGCTGCATGCAAGGCAAGGGCACAGGCAAATAGGGAGAGGAAACGTACCCTAGCGTCCATGTTGATTGTTAGGAGCTGATGATGAATATGTAGGAAACCGGTTCTCCGCGAATTGGACGCGATTAATGATGATGGTCGACCCGAGCTTGGACGTTGGAGGCGAGGGAAGTCCTTGGAAGCTGTTTTTGTCGCGTCGAGATATCATGTAAGATGCAATGCAGTTGGTAGGGCGACGGGTGCCTGGGAAACGTTGGGTGCGAACTCTCTCCCTTGTCTCTTGATATCAGCTGCTGCGCACGTCGACGAAGCGCTACTTGAGGGCGCCGCGACCACGAATTGACGGAGGAGAGCTGCAGTCAAGTCAAGTGAACAAGTCGTGGTTGTTGTTTTTTAATTTTCTTGGGCGGAAAGCAGCAGGTAATAGCTTGGGCCGGCGGGTGTTCGTGAGATTAGGGGCTCGGGCACCCAGGGGGCTTGCTTGGATTCGGGAGATTAGACCAGGGTATGTTGACTCAAATGGAACGATGCTAAGTCGAGGTACTCTTGAGAGATCACCGACCGGTTGAACTTGAACACGAAAAGATCCAAAAGATTTGGCCTTCTGGTGATGAAGGAGAAGGCACAAACAAAGACGGCCGGGTCGAGGCGAGGTCAGAATAATAAAGGCGCCCCGAGAAGCTGGGTCTGCTAAACGCATTGCTTTGACCCGTAGCTGTGCAACGGGCAACGGCAACGGCTGGCAGAAGCCTCTCAGAAGCCCTACAGCGCTGAAGAGCGCTAGAATCTGTGGCTTGATTGGGGGTGCTCCCCTGTGTTCTCCACTTTTCTTTGTTTGTTTACCTAGGGGATTTTTATGCGGCGGCGCCGTCCAGGGACGATTGCTTACAGAGCTCAGCAAGCTTGGTCCATTCGCGCTGCAGGCATGTGGCGCACGGACCACATTTTGGTCTTCGCTCGCATTTCCTCTGTCGTCACGGCGATGATGGATTTTGGGGGAACCTGTTCGCGCCAAGCCTATTTGGGACGAGCTATGCCCTATCGGGTCAACACTGTTCCTCGTCGCGTCTCACCTCAAGAGCCTTTCAAGACGTTGAAGTCGATGACGAGGTCTCTGAGACATATTTAAGGAGGAAAACTTGATTGAAATATTAAGAATAATTGTGGTTTTCTCGTAGACCAATTTTTAGCTTTGCCCAGACTCTAAGGGCTGAGCAATTGTCCATTGTTGACTATCATTTTGTGCCTGCCCCAACCGCGTCGTCGCATTAGGGCCAAATCCACGAACTAACCGCGGATTCACGTGACTTTTTGCTCACCCAAAGTCGACGGCATCTTCCAAATCATCAAGATATCCAGGACGTCACGATCTTGCCGAGACTCGTCGCAAATCAGTTTTGGGATGAATTTGGCCTCCGCACGTCTTCTGAAACCACCGAGACATTCAGTTTCCTTGCGCGGGGGCTCGGCGGCTCTCAGATGTCGAAATACGTTCCGTTGCGCAAGAAAAGAACGCTGAGGAATTTGAAGTCCAATGTTTCATCCAACCTTCGCGATGACACCAATCATTATCAAAGACAATGCCCGCAGTTGCCAAAGACCAGGGACTTTTTCAATCAACTCAATTCACACATCATCCAACCAATACCAGCAAAGAGGAATTCGCACAGAATGCGATAAGCGCCCGTTCTGTCCGCCCGTCATACTGTAAAAATGATGGATGACATCCCCTCCTCAGACAAGCCGCCACGCAAGCTGCACTAAACCCAGCTCTACGCCACCATTTCTTACCTTTCCAACCGTGCAATGGTGCAACATCGTCAGAATCAACCGGCCGACATCCTATTCAATGATGACGGGCCGTCTCGTTCCCCAGTTTCCCCGATCTGTTCAGTGTCGCAAAGCCTCATCCACCCAGGCCAACGGGAGGGGCGGCGCGCCCTTGAAAGCTAGAAGTTGAGACATCATGATTCGATCAGCCAGCTCAACATTGCGCTGCGCCTTTGATATTCGACAAATGCCATAGTTGTCAGCGCGAGCAGTTCCGCTCAACTCAAAGGCGATCCGGAATCGGGAACTAGTGGGCTTAAAAGTGCGACAATTCCATGTGGCCCGTCGCATCCCACAACCCTGAAGCACGAGAGTGGCAAGATTCAATGTCCCTTGATGGACAAGGACTGGGCAGAACACGGCGGCTTTAGGATATCTTGCGTCCCAATTCAGGGTCGCAAATGCGCCATGCTTCAGACCAGAGGTTCGGCTCGGTTTCTCGTCTTCTTAGACGATCGTAATCACCAGTCTCTGAGCCTTTTCGCAACGATATGTGCCGGGTTTTGCGACGGGAACCAACGGGTTCCAATGGCGGCCAATTCGTTAGGCGCATCGACAAGCACACACACAAATCTGGCGACAGCCACACATGCCAGACAAGTGGGATTTGTCTGCGCTGTGACGAGAGATGAGGCGATAGACGCAATCTCGCGAAACAGCTGGGCGCAATTCGGTTTTAAGCACCGAGATGAGGAGTTGCCTCAGAGTATAAATGCCGAGCGTTGTCACATTCTTGAAGGAACCGTAGCGGCGCACAAAGGACTATGCACATGTCACAGCTGCACACACCGTAACTCGCGGTGCGCCCTGGACATGGCATTTATGGGCCCGTATCGCAAACCAGCCCGGCCCAGTCCGAGCGACCGGAGATCATGAAGTTATTATCTATTTCGCTTGCCACAGGTAGTCCAGCCTAGCCCGGCGCAGACTGGGCGCGCAGACGGGCAAAGCTTCACACTGAACTGACAAAGGCGAGACAGAGGGAGATGAGGCGACCACAAGGGCCAGGCTCAGGCTGGGCTGCGACGAGCGCTGATTCGGCCACCGGAGCTCTCCATCTTCCTTGTCGCATCTTGTTTTTGTTGTTGACCAGTTTTTTGCGCCAGCGCCAGCGCATCCAAACGTGGATAGGGCGGGGCGGTGACAGCGTGCGCGCAAGCGTCATGCTTGATGGTCGATGGGCGCATTCGCATCCTTTCTCTGGATGCAACCCCATGGGACGCGCAAAGACGACGGGCGCATTGTCTCTTGGGTAGCGCGATCCTCGGATCAGCATTTGTAAAGACGCAAGTCGCCTCTGGAGAGCG
Organism: Fusarium setosum; assembly: GCA_013623625.1. Taxonomy (NCBI): domain Eukaryota; kingdom Fungi; phylum Ascomycota; class Sordariomycetes; order Hypocreales; family Nectriaceae; genus Fusarium; species Fusarium setosum. The sequence continues at coordinate 7,325 of JABFFE010000743.1, read as the reverse complement.
CAACATGACGACTCTAGGGGACCATGGCAAGGGCATGGCGTCCATCGCATTGCGCATCTGTGAATCGCATCGCGTGGCAAGGGTCCGGCGGGCCCCGTCGGTAGCATGCACAGTACGGATATAGGTTGGCCTAGTCGGTCACGGGTCCCCATGATGCCAGTTGAGGTTATGCATGGCCTGCCGATGCCGTCCGGGTCTTCCAGGTCCTCATTGCAGGGGTCCACGAGCTCTGAGACTAGCTATTATCTGACGAGAGCAGAGCAAAGGGTCAAGGTCGAGGAGGAAAGAGGGAAACTCGGTAACGATCAGAGGCATAGCTGGATCCCTCTCCGACCGAGGAGGGCGACCCGTGGTGCTATGGATGGGATCGCATGGTACCATCCACCGCGGTGCGCGGCTTCGGGCCTCACACTGAAACAAAACAAGCCCGAACGTGTGGCCAAGCTCCAATCCTCGATCCCATTCACCCTCTCTCCGCCTCGTCCACGGACCAGCCGTCTCAACGCTGCCTGGACGGATCAAGATGAAACCCCAGCGGCTTGCTCGATGGGCAGGGAAATTGATCGCCCGGGTCCAGGCGTCGAGCGAGGGTTATCATGACAAGTTGGGTGGTGGTGCTGCGAACCGCAGGGTAAGGATTGGATGAGGCGCAATTCGACTTGAGATGAGCCATCTCTATCAGCGCAAACAGCAGGGCCTCTGCTAGTTCTCACAGCCCCGGAGAACCATGCGCCAGGCGAGCGAGGCTGGCTGGACCTTTTCACGGTTGATTTCAATGTCTCGGAGCATAGAAAGCTAAAGCGCATTGTCCCTCGAGATGGTAATCTGCGAATCATAGGCGGGAAAGGCCTCCGGCTACCTGGACTCAAACTGATGGCTGGCGCAAGTTGACGCCTTTTGTCCTTTACTTACTTGCGCATATCATTCGAATACAGACACCAAGCGCTGCTCCTCCTCATTGTTCAAAGGTCGAGTTCAATCATTCAACAATTCGCAGGTTATAAGTAGGTGTGCCGTGCCCCCTTGCGCTCGACCAGGATCATGGTGGCCAAAAAAACCGGCACACCAAAACGTTGGAGTCAATTGTAAGCTGCACAACGTATGTTTCAGCGAAAGGAGAATGAAGAGCCACGACGACACAAATCAACAAGATCAATGCTAAATGATCCAAGGTCAGTATACTACTACGCGCCATTATCACACAATAAGACCTTGAAAATACTGTCTTGACGGCGCGCAGGTTGCTGTGCTATGTGCCGAGTTCATCTTGCCGCATGATCAGGCCGCAAGCTTGGCCGAACCATGATGGCCAAAACGATTGGCTGTCAAACGACCCTGTTGCAACCACCAGCTCAGAGCTGTCTGAGCCGTTCATCAACAAGCTCTCAGCTCTCAGTCTCCCGCCGTGCGCCTGTTGAGAGCTGATTGCCGCTCAATGTCTCGATGGCTGCGGCTAGGAGGAGAATTGGCTCCACAAGCCGCCGGGTTTCGAGCTCTACTGAGGTCCAGTGGTTCAATTCAGTCCTGCGCTTCGGCCTTGCGATTTGCGCCCGAGATGGGACAATTGCTCAAACAAGCCCTGACTGGAGTCGCACTGGGTCCTCGCCAAGCTTTGTACGCAGTTGATACTGTCATTGGAGGTGCGCCCCAGGGAACAATATGATGTGTGTGCGTGTGTGTGTGTGCGCTTGCATGCTCAACAACACCGCCATATGGCATGTCGCCGAGCTTGTGCCATTTACAGATTTTTCGTCTGAATAGTCGCTCAAGCTAGTGGGAACCACAAGGTTGTTATTTTCACCTTTGCTCGCTTCTCCATCCGGGATGGAGGTGAGGGTCTCCAACAGTCACAGGGAGGCCAAAGAGAGAGCTGTCAGAGGCAGCAAAGAGGGGCTGGGCTGGATTCTTTTGGGGGCGCGGGCCATTGTTTGTTGGCCACCAAGGCGCCAGCGCCTAGCCGGAACTAGGGTCGCTTTTTGGAGCAATGGGACATGTCGCTAGTAGCGGATGGATCGCAAGTGGCCGGTGTGAGGAGGAGACAGATAGACAAGTGGACGGGTTGTGGTTGGGTTGGGTCGGTCGCAGCATGACGCTCCAACGGAGGTTCGGGAGGGAAAGGAAGCCAAGTTCCAAGGGTCCCGCTGAAATGGACAAGTCAACTCCAGGCAAGGCTAGAAGACAGAAGAGTCAGTCAGTCCTTGGGCATATCAAAGCGCATGCTTCCTCGAGCGACAGCCAGCACGACGAGCGCGGGCGCATTGCTCCTATTCGACTCCTCGACACTGTCCCTGAACCTTGTTGCTCAAGGTTGCGTCTTGCGACAGGCGATGAGCAAGATATCGTACTGTGCCCGCACATACGTGTGTGCGTAGGCTCATCATCACCGTATAAAGTATGCGCCTTGCTTGGCCGGGGATCGACATCTGACTACCGGGCCCTTGCAAACCTCTCAGATAGGCATGCCGCCCGCCCGACTCGAGTTTCAAGCAGAGGCGCATTCACGGGCGAACAAGAGAAGCTTGAATCTTGTCTCGTCCCATTCATCAACCGTAAACAATACGGCGGAATAGCACTGCGGTGCCATGTGTGCGCGCGCAAAGAAGGGCACACATAGCTTTAAATGGAGGTGAGTAGGTGACCCTCTTTATTGCGCACCGCATCGCAGCAGCGCACTGCCGCATCCGCTTTTCAAGGTTCCCGTGTCGGCCGGCGAGGAGTCGAGAATGCGCGCGCCCTTCCTTTTTTTTTTTCCCCTTTGGAGCAGCATTCAACGTGGAATAGAATGGAAAGCGAGCGCAGCTTCCGTTGAAGCAATTGTGTTCTTTTATTGAGAGACGTAGAGACCATAGCCAACTAGTATTTAACCTACTCTTCCCGCCGCCTCGAATGGATGCATCAGAGGTCAAACCATGTAGAGTTCGGGTACCTCACTTTCGGTGCATCGGTCCAGGCACCGCAATGGATTGGGATGGATTTGCCCACATCCCTCTCCTCAATAGATTCAGGGCAAGCCCGCCGACCAGCCCTGGGACGCCCTGGTCCAATCTCAGAGCTGGAGACAGTTCTCCCTGAACCCGGGCCCCGAAGGCGCTGTAAGTACAGGCCTCCACGCGCTGTAGGGGGCCGCCTACAGCGGTCCGGCGACCTACTCCCTAGGCCTCCCTCAGGGGAGGTTGACGCCTGTCCTCCAGAACCGCCTTGGAACGGGGGGACCTTGGCTGGGTCGAAGCCAGCCCGTGTTAGTGAGCCCAGTTCGGCAGCGACAAAATCGTTCAACCTCTCGCCTGGCTCCTCTTTTTCCTCATGCACACCCTCTTCCCAAGCGTTCAACGCCGCCACAACCATCCCAACCCAACTCAAGTCGTCTCTGGTGAGTCCCATCGCCTGTATCATCATGCGCGATCCCCATCGAGACCCAATCTCGAGGCCCCGAATCTCCCCTCTTCCGTCCTGAGCCCCCAGGTCCAAGACGGGCTCTCCTCCATCCGTCGTCCCCGTCCAAGCCAGCGCCAGTCCGCCCAGGCCCTCGTCCTCTCCTTGAGGAACGCTCTCTCCATCGCCATCCTCAGCAGCTCTAGCTAGCCTCCAGGCCTTCCTCGGTTGCTAATCCGCCTCAGTGTTTATAGCAGGCCGTACATATCCTCGTCGCTGTCGTTTCAACGAGCACCGTCCGTCCTTCGTCGTCGTCATCCGCACCGCAAGTCAAGCCCTGAGAACACCACCGCACACACACAAGACTCGGCGCTTACCGCCTACGCCCCGGATGGTGATCCCCTATTCACCTTCCATCCATAGCTCGGCATCGTCCTCATACACTCGCATCGTCTCTACTCTCTGGCCATCGGCCACTGGATAGATTGTCGAGCGTCCTGTTGAGCGATCCTGCCGTGAACCGGGCCAAGCCCAGTCTATCCCAGCCAAAGCCCGCAACCGCCGTCCCCCAACCACATCCCTTACTTCTCCCTCTCTCTTCACCACGTCCATCTCCATCGACACGCACAAATATTCTATATACCGACGCAATGGCTTCCATGTCGCCGCTGAACACCGCTGTCGGTGTGTCGGGGGCGTCCTCCAACGGTGGCAGCGTCTCGCCTCAGCAGACGGCCACCCCAAAGAACGTCGCATTCGAGCTCTTGTTTCTGGACTCTCCTCAATATCGTGCGCGCTTGCCCATGCGAGTGCAAATATACCCTCACGATACTACAGACTCGATTGTGACGACTGTCAAGAACTTTTACGGCCTCTACTCGGGCCCGACCGGTTCAAAGGGAGTCAGTTTCGAGGACGAGCATGGCAATACCCTCATTGCTCGCTATGAGAACTTCCGCAATAACATGGTCGTCTACGTCAGGGTCATTGAGGAGCCGCCGGCAAATCCGGCCGCCTATGCTCCTCATCCCTATCACAACCCCTCGGCCGGCCCTCACCCGTTCTACGGTGACAATGGTTACCCTTCTCATCAACCCCAGCGCTTTGCGCAAGACATCTCCAGACCCAGCTCTCCTTCATCGCGAAGACGGAGCCCTTCCCCTAATGCTGCTCGCGGCCGAAGAAGTGCTTCAGCCAGCACAAATGGCAAGAAGGGCCGCTCTCGCTCATCCAAGACCCGGGGCTCGGTCGCCCGGTCTCATCCTGAGCTCCACAGCGACAGCGTGGGCGGATACAGCAGTGATGAGCATGGCTCAGCATCTGGCAAGAACAAGGACCAGCTGCCAACTACCGACATCAGTGTCGACAACATTGTCGAAGGAGGACGTCGAAAGAGGGCCAAGTTCGAAAGCTCGGTAAGTGGAGACCGCCATTTTGTCAAGGCGGCCTCAAGAGACTGACAACGTCGGGCCACAGGAACTGCCACTGTTCGCACCGCCTCAGATGCCAGCGGCGACTTCGAACCCGTCCGTGTCTCCTGCTCGTCGTGTTGAACCTCATCGTCCGCCCATGCCCTTTGTGCAGCCGCACCAGAACCCCTTCACCAACCCCCGCCCCATGCAGTCTCCGCAGGGTTATAGCAATGGAGTCCCACACTCCAACATGTACTCAACACCGGGTCCGGACGGTCGTCGCAACCGCAATAGCATCGGCTATGCCAGCAATGGCAGCGCAATGGGTGTTCTTCCCACTCCTGACCCTACCGTCGGCAGCTGCATGTCCGAGGAGGACAAGGATGTCGCCATCCAGCTGATGCGACTCGGTGAGATGTCCAACATCTCCCACGGCCGGACGTCCGCCTCGACCCTCGATGATACATTCAGCGGCAGAGCCGACGTTGCTTCGTCTACTGGTGCTACTAGCGATGGCGAGAGTGATAGCGAGGCTGAGCTCCCTCCTGCCCGTCGCCAAAAGCTTGATGCTGGCGCCATTGGCAAGGTCTATCAGACTACTGAAGCGCACTTCATGCCGCCTCCTGAGAGCGCCGAAGTCAGTGGCGATGATGCTGACTATGAGGATGGCGCTGATGATTCTCTGCTCTCCAATGGAAAGAGCAAGCCGGTCAAGCCCGCAAAGGCGCCCACCAAGCACAAGAGCTCTGCCTCCATCTCCAAGACATCCAAGGTGGCCAAGGGTGCGCGCACTTCCAACTCTACCAAGACAAAGAAGCTGCCGGCTATTCCCCCCGGCCCAATGTCCCCGGCGTCCATGCCGCCTTCACGGAAGCAGTCTGTCGTTTCTACGGGACAAGTTGCGCCTGTCCCTGGTGAAGATGAACAGCCCGATCTATCTACCAAGCCGCGCTGCCAGCGCTGCAGGAAGAGCAAGAAGGGCTGTGACCGACAGAGACCCTGCGGCCGCTGCCGCGATGCCGGCTTGTCCGCCGACCAATGCATCAGCGAGGACGAGGGCAACGGCCGGAAGGGACGATACGGTCGCCACATGGGAGTACCCATCAAGAAGGAAGAAGTTCCCGCCGTTGTCCAGCCCGCGCTATTACCCGCTGCGCCCATCGCCGCCGCGACCATGACAGGCGACAAGTCCAAGAAGCGGAAGCGGTAGGCACCATAGTCACCTGCTGCCTGAACTTCTGGATGTCGACCTGGAAGCATATACTGTCGTTTTGCACATGAAGCACGCAATGTCGAGTTCTTGCAGCATATACATAAAATCTTCGTCAATGGTCCGGACTCGTTTTCAGACTTACAGCCATTCTTGTCTCTCAAATATGAGTGAGACAAAAATAGCTTGCGCACGGGATGGCACACAACAGTGCAGTATCATGCGCAATTTTCCTTGTTTCTTTTTCCCTTGTTGTTCTGGTTCGCAGGCGAGAGGGCGGCATTCATGATGATTTTCAGGAGGATGTAATAACGACGGCCAGTTGGCCCTTACACTCCTTATTCGGCGTTCGGGGAGGGAGAGATGTAGGAGTTGTCGAGTGTCTTTTTGTTATTTCGCTTTTCGTTTCATCTGACTTATCCTCTGGCTTCAAGTGGCGGCGGTGGCGACAGGAACCAATGGTTCGTCGTCGGCCGTCCTTCCAGGCCATTGCGCTTGTGCGTGTCGGAGAGTTGCTATGGCAGTTCAACAGAGCGAGCAATCAAAAATGGAAGGGAGCGAGGTAGGGAGGATAGGGGGGTCAGCTCGGCGTGAGGATTGGAAAAATCTCCCAGGGGATAGAAAGATGGAAAGGAACGGAAATATGGAAGGGTTATCGACTGTATGTGATGCGCGAGACAAAGGAAATCGAGGGTGGGAGATGGGGGGAGCACAAAAAAAGGAGACCCGTCTGGATGCTATGGAAATTGTCTAGTAGCCGCGCAAAAGGACAGGCCCAAGGGTCCGAGAGGGCGATAGGGTGCGGATTGTTTCTGATTTTGTTGTTTTATTTTTGAGAATTTTCTATAGCTTGTTGTAGTTCATATTCCTACGCAGCGTCTTCAATGTTGACTGACTGGAGCAATGCTCGTGATGGTGAAGCCGGTGATCGCACAACTTTTGGGTGGCGCCGACGAACTCGGTACGTGAAAATGTGCATGCATGCGTCGCAACGTTATGCGATCGCTTTCCCCGTGTTCCGGGGCGATACAGATGTCGTGGTCGATGGATTTTGACAATCGTGCTGTTGTAGGCGATGACATTGCGACAGCGCAGCAAACTCTGAAATCCCGGACCCCCTTGCCGACGCCGTTATGATCCCAACCCGGTCGCATCAGCCGCGCAACACAGCACACGACACAATCGCATCGCAATTATCTTCCCATCCACCTACCGCATGAAATCGCATTATCATTTGCCCTTCAATCTTTTCGCAACGTCCCTTTTTTTAATCAAGCCAAACCTCAACTTAACCTACACCCCTACCGCGCATCCGCTCCCCCACCATCCCC
>JABFFE010000742.1:0-23949 GCA_013623625.1 Fusarium setosum | reverse complement strand
GGCCAGGGCGAGTGGGGATTTCTCGGTGATGGGCGGGCGGTGAAAACGGCAAAATGAGGGGCAAAATTTTCTGCTGTTCCCATTGAGACCGAGCAACGAGGCGGGGCAGCCAGCTAATCCTTGGAAAAAGGACTCGCGGTGGCATTGTCCATCGGTACTTGTGAACGGGCTGCTGGTGCGCTCTGGAAACGCCCGTCCATGGGTATCTTTGGCCGGACCAGAGCTGACGAGAGACCCAAGGGCACCGGGGATTGGAGCTAAGCTAGCCGGCGCCTCCTAGGGAGCACCCACCAGCGAGGGGAACCATTCTTCTGATGGGCAGTTCCCAGGGCGTTGTACGAATACGGATCGGTGCTGGATCGTCCCAAGAGGTTTTAAAACGTGTAGCGAGACGGGGACCACGTTGAGTTTTCTCGTCCAATGACTGGGCCAACCTCTCTGAAACTGCCCAAGGCCTACGCAGTAATAGAGCTCACTCTTCGGGATTCACATTATCATCCTTCGTTATTACAGCGTGTCACCCTATCCAGGTACGCTTATGCTCCCATCTCCCATCCCCCGCTCGGAAGCCGAGAACCGCTTCCCACAGCAACCGTCCAACCCCCGGTTCCCGTTGAAACCAGGGTCCATTGATCTTCCCCGAAGCTACTGACCTTGGTGTCGACCTCAAGCTACCGCCTTGTCCCTTGATGCTACGTTGAGCGAGGGCGGTATTTAGAGCATGCCACACTATGGCATGAGTCGTGTGGTCACGAACATAAATACGTTCTCCCTGAGACTGTGATAAGCAGCCTCTGTAGATCGGTCAGCTTAGAACGCGTCAAATGCTGCTAGCAAATTGCTAGCTTCAAGTTGGTATTCTTAAACCACAGAGGGCCCGGGAAGTTAACGGTCAATATTGTGCTTTTGAGTTGCGTAATCACCGAGACTCAGAATACCCGATGCTTTGGCGCCACCTCACCAAAACCCTTGTTCATGAGCTGACGAGGCTGGGGCCATGTCCTCCTCTTCACGTCCATGTCAACGTCACTAGCAACTTCAGGCCTATCCATGTGCTCATCAAGTGCTCCTCTCTTTCTCAACGCTGTAAATCTAGACCAGCACTCAATTATATTCCACATTGTCCGGAACGCCGCCAATGCAAACCATCACTGAGCGTCTCGTATCCCTTAAATCCCTCGAGACCCCATAAACCCGTCTGGCCCAATTCCTCGTCTATTTCGGCAACAGATTCTCCCTTACGGCAAACATCTTGGCGCTGACATTGGCCGTGAAGCCGTCCACCTGCTTGCTATACTGCTCCACCTGCTTCGCGTTTAACATCCCCTCCAGCCGGCTAGGCTCCTGAGGAAGCTTAAAGAGTCGCTGCCACTCATCCTCGGGCAGCAGAGGTTGCTTGGCAGCAGTCCGTTGAGCGTTCTCTGCCTTGCGCTTGGCCTGCCATTGTGTGATCTTAGCCTGCTCACGGCCGAGTTGTCGCTGGTAGAACTGGAAGTTGTTAAGGTCGGTGTAGTGCGACTCGATGCTCTCAAGCAGGAGATCACACGTCTTCTCCAGGAAGGGGTCGATCGCAAGGTCCAGACTATCGATAGAAGGGTACAGCGGGGGCTTGACCTCATCGCGGTTGAGGTCGGCGAGCGACGAAGGCTGCTCAATATCGCCGTTCACGGGGGCGGAGGGAATTTGGTGGAGGAAGGTGGTGAGAAGGTGAGAGTTGTGGACGTTGATGGGAACCTCGTCAAGGATATCCTTGAAGGAGAGCTTCGACTTTTGCAAGCTATTTCGATCAGCACCTGTCGCAACACCAGCTTCCGATATCGCCTTACCTCTCGGTCGTGAACTTGCCCTCTTTGTAAGCGTTCATGAAGTTGGCAGTCAGACGGAACGCCCTCAGAGTAAGATTGCCCTGCGAGCTCTTGCTTGCATCATATACAAGCGCAACAGTGTTCTCGTTGTCCTTCTGGTAGTGGAACTGGTTCTCGATGAAGCTCAGGTTGACAAAGTTGCCCATGGTCGCGCTCGTGTACCAGCCGACGTTATTCGCATCCACGTTGACCTCCTTAAGATGTCGGATCATCTCGTTCTGGTAGGTGACGTTGGCCTTCTGTCGAGGAGCCGAGGCGGCGAGCACCGACGCATCGTTCTGGTGGCCGTCGGCGGTAGCGGGGTCGACGGTCGGGAAGGGAAAGGTGTTGGTAATCTCGAGAAGGCTGTCCCGGTCCATACCCACGATCGAGCCAGTCGCGATAGAAGGGAAAGCCGAGGAGCAGTGCTTGGCAATCTTCATGATCACCTGGACGGGAGCGAGGTCAATTCTATCTACCTCGCACTTCAAGAGGGGGTCTCGAGGTGGGGCATTTCAACTCACCAGAGCCTCGACCTGGACGGACTGGAAAGCCGCATCTTTAGGAGTGGTGGGAGTGTCACCCATCTTGACAGAAATTCGGGAGGGATATCCACGGGGCCGCGAGAGACGTGTAGAGATCCGGCGCTATGATCGCGAGGGGCGGGTGGTGATGCAAGGCCTCGGGGCTCTGAATGTGGGAATATCGAAACTTTTCGCATGGCGATTTGTGGGCGTTGTGGGATGGGGGCGGTGAGATGCGGCAGATTTTATATCACCTCGACGAAGGAGCCCCAGACAGCAACTCCGTCAACATCATCTCGTCAACTCATCGACTCAGATCACAAAACTCGCTCAACCACTGAGCGATGATATTCTAACTTGTGCGAATAACAGCAGATATCTTTTATCGTCATCACACATCAGGCTTCTCGTGCCATCGTACCCGTCTCGCTAACCTTCACCCACATCCAGACACAGCCCTCATTCTGCACTCAAACCGTTGTCAAGATCTCTTTGGGATCAGTCATTACTAGCTTTACCAAATCTAAATGCACTTTTATCTTATCTAAACTGTCTATCATATCTCATTTCTCATGTTGATTCGACATCGATTTTCCGAACAAACGCCTTGTGACCATTTCCGCCAATCCGACCTGTCCCGCCCATTTCCGTTCCCATTGCCTTCATTCTCTTGTTGAGCAAATGCTCGTGCCCTGCACTGCAACCCCCGAAATTGCTGCCCTTCTGCCTTATTGCTTGAACGTCAGGATCGATGCTGGCGTTGTGTTACCTCAGGATGGTCCCAACAAAACTCGCCTCTCTTCTCCCCTCACTCCTCCCATGGGATAATCTCCCAATCATCCACGTTTTCTCGAATGATGAGTCGGTGCTGATCAATCCTCCAGAACGCATACATGGCGCGCGTCGCTCCCGCCGCTTTTCGGTGAGCTGGCCCTGTACCACCCTTCTTGGCATCCTCCCGAGTCCTCCAGATGCAGGTCGCCAGATTTGCCAGCTCCGCATCCGGCTTTCCGAACCAGTACCTGTCGATCGTCAGCGCAGCCCAATCATCAATGTGAAATGATTCGACTCACTTCAGGAAGCCGCCACTCGCCACGGCTTCAGCATGTGCAGCTTTATCGAGTCGACCAAGATCAGCGTACTCAGTCGTCTTCTTGATCCGGGATCGGAAGGCAACGATGTAGAAGGATGTCTCCTTGAAGCCCTTTCCGGATTCGGCTGCGAGACGCTTCACCTCGTCGATCACCTCAGGCCAGTTGAAAGACTCGACATAGGGGGCTGTGGCGTAGTCCTCGCGAAGAACTCGAAACCGACATAGGGCACGCGTAAGGAGGGCATTCTCATTGTCCAAAGTTTCCAGATCAAGCAGATGTTCCTCATCGGTGTATGGGGATTGCACCAAGTATCGACCATCGGCAGCGAGTTCCGAGCCGATCCCTCTCACGTCAACTTGCGCACCGGTTTTGTCGAGGACGCCGAGTTCCGCTCCGGGAGCCGCCTGGACATCTGCAGCTGCCATCGCGACTCTGGGAATGGTGTAGGAGTTGCTTTTTGGATGGTCTGGCAGAACACTCCGCTCAACGGTTTAAAAAGGAGATGTGGTTCAGCCAAACTGCCTGAGGTGGCTGCACAGTCGGTGAAAGACGATAAGGAGATGGGGATGGAATTGACTACGAGTCAAGACAGCTCCGGCCACCACAGGGAGCCGTTGGCCTTTTATTGTCACACCAAGCCCGGACCATGGACCTCTTAGGCCATCGAGCCCGGAATAACGTGCTAAATGACACCATCTGGGGGGAACGAGACACGAGCTATTGTGGGCCGGTGAAGATTGTCAAAGGGTCCTGTCGGCAATCACTTGTTAGTGCGGGCGGTCGGGCGTCTCGGACGCAGTGAGTGTCTCCGGCCAGGCCCGGCGAAATATGCAGCCATGAGTCAGCTAGGATTTCTATTGCTAACGGCCAATGGAAGGATTCTCCTTTGAAGGGGAACGATGCCCAAGGCTAATCGTTTTCTTTCAGCCCAAGGAATCTTGGCAATGGCTAGAAGAGCTTTGTCCTCTGGCGGGAGCCACAACTCTGGACTATTGCAACTTGAGCGTTACCCATCACGCAAGCAGCCACGCCATGATAAGATTGCTACACTGTTTCTACCTCCGGCGAACAAGACAAAAAATCTTGGATCAATGGCTTCACCGCCGGACGCAACGATAAGGTTTTCCCCCGGTTTCGGCAACCAAGACAACGCGGAGCCGGAACAAACAGAAGCACCTTTCTTGTTGGATGCCAGGGGTTAAGGATGCAAAGATGCGAGACTAGCGCAGGCCAGGATGCGGCACTGACATGTGCGGCAGACGCTAAAATGGCGACAGCTCGTCCTCGCACAATCCGTAACATGAACTCGCATAACAGGGAACAACAAGCGGACATGTGGATATAAGAATCATCAAGGTGTCTTGAGAGCAGGGCGTTTGCATGCGTCAGAGGGCCGCGCCCTACTCGAGTACAACCTTGCAAGCGGCCACAGGGGGATGAGCGAGGCTCTTTCGGCCTGTCGCACGCAATGCTCCGAGACACGTCAGAAGCCACGAGGATGTCGAAATGTTGAGATCTTCTTTGTTGACCTCATCGCCAGCGGTGTACAGTAAGAGAATATGCCGTCATCTTTTGATTTACCTGGGAATTTTCATCCATCATTTATTGATTGAATGGTCTAATATCATGCATTGGACGCAATCGTCGGTCTAGTGACGCGGCGGTCCATCTCTCACGGCTCACCAACCTCCCGCAACTCGGGCTTCCTCCTCTTCAGCCACACCTTGGCCATCTCATACGTCCCCAGATACAACCCACTCCCCAGCATCGTCCACCCCGATCGCAGAGCCGCACCCCGGAAGAATCCCCGCACGCCCCTCTCCCTGTAAACCTCATGCGTCACAGTCCACGCCCCCTTCTTCGCCCGCTGCCCAGCAATCTTGGCCGCGACCTCGTTCTGGCCCTGGGCTGAACTTTGGTTCTGACTCCCCGCGCTTAGCATCATTCTCGTCTTTACTACATCGCTTGGTGTGGTCAGGAATGCCGCCACAGATCCTGCTCCCCCCGCGCTTAAACCCGTCACCAACCCTGTCTCGATCAGACTCGGCTCCGCAGCGTCAGCGCCTCGGGATTTCCAGACCCTTGCTCGCACGTGCTCGAAGATAGGGAACTGGAGCGCCGTAAAGGGAAGGTTGCGAGCAACAAGGGCTGTGTAGCCTGTAAAGAGACGCTGCGATGCGCCGGCACCGGCGAGCTGCCGGAATGCCTGCAGCGACGTTGAAGATCCCGTTCGGGCTGCTCCATGGCTCTCGTTTTTGAGCATCTGGGCGTTTTGCTTGATGACCTCTGCTGGCGCGAGGACTAGACAAGACGCCATCTCTGCGATTGCCGAGGCAGATGAGTGTACTAGGGGGTCGGGCAACGGCGTCGCATTGCGTATGACTCTCTTTGCGCTCTCGTAGGTTGAGAAGAACAATCCGGCTGGGGAGTTCGTGAGTACTTCTGTCTAGAACAGCCATGCATGTTTGAGACAAACCTGCCGGAAGTGTAGCCAGCACTACACTACCAATGCCTTGGTAGAGGCCCCGTAAAACGGGTGCCTTCTTTGTTGAACTTGATGCATATGTTTGAATGTAGTCCTGGCTCTGGTATCGGGTCTTGAGTGTGTCGAGAGGATAAACTAAGACGTCAACCGTAAAAGCTGCGATGGCTCCGGCCTGTAAATGATAAGTTAGCTGCAACTGGCATGGTGAGGTGAACTTGTGGCGCACCGCATAGATTTCTATCATCTTGGAAGCAAGAAGGATGAAAAATGGCCATTATGAAGAATTTCTTTCTGAAATCGAGTTTACTGAGATGTAATTGCTCGCGAGTGCCTGTTTCGACTGGTGATGTCATGATTATTGTTCCACGTGCGGATGGCATCGACACTACCCTGCACTTTCGAGTATCAGGACATTTTATTCCTAGACGTCAAAAGTCGACCCTATTGTTCTATTGGTTGAGTACTTGGGCATTCTAGTATAATAGGACTTCACTCTATCCTTCACTCCGTTGGCTATCTCAAAGCATGCTCTGGCCTCAGTGGCTTAAGGGTCGATGGAATCGTAAACTTTTTCGACTTATACACCAGTTGCTTTGGCTAATCTGCTAAGCATATCGGTGGGAAACTCATATCATCTCTGAACTCAAATGTATTTTAGTATTAAATACTTATATGCAACCCAGTTTGCGCCATGATATATACAGAAACCCCCGTAAATCAACCAACCATCGACACTTCCCCCGTGCCATCTATGTTGACTATTGACTCCGAACATCCATGATCCCAATCACAAAAATATGCTTGCGTTTCCCCCCTTCTATGCGTTTTTTGGTGCCTCTCTATCAAAAAAACCACGCGCCAGAAATTATGATAAAAATTACAACTTGCTCTTCAAGCCTGGCGTGGCCTCGCTGACCACAGCCACCACGACGCAAATGTCATCGACCTTGCCGCCGTGCCAGTTCTCGTTGGGGTAGTATTTCTGCACCTCCTTCGCAAAGGGCCCGTCGAGTTTCGTGTTGACGCTGGCTCGCTTGGCAGCCGTCACGATTTCGGTTGCGAGTACACTTTGCAGCGTCGCTGTCCTCTCGGTCTTGTTCTCGGGGAGCTGGACCAAGGGATCCAACGTCTCAGCCACGCGAACACCGCCTGCTTCCGTCATCACCCAGGCACCGGTCGATACCAAAACTCGGCTGGCGATTCGGAGGATGTCTTGGTTGAAGAGGTTGTCGAGAACACCGTCGGTCGCAAATACGAGCACATCGCCGTGGCGGAGTGAGTGCTGTGTGACGTCGGCGTCTCGAGGCAGGTCGCTCAATTGAGCACCGCCAAAAGCTGCCATGCGGGCAGCGACACTCGGAGGGACGAGGGATAGTTGAAACGGAGTGTTGAAAGCGTGTGTTTGAGGTTCCGAGTAGGTATGGACGGCGTTTAGTCGAAGCTGTAGGAAGCCGGAATCGCCGAGATTCGCCACGTCCAAAACTCCATCCGCTCCAGCTATACCGACGCATGCAGTGCTACCGCCAGCGCGAAGGCTGCGGTCCTGACAGATGGCATCATAGCCTTTTTGCATCAGCCTCCTGGCTGTTAAGGGAGGGTCCACGTCAGCCTGGTGCTCGTGGGCAGCCACCGCCATGTGGTCGCAAAACCCGTGGGAAAAATCAGCAGGATCCACGCCTGAATCAACCCAGCCACCCACCCCATCTGCAATCCCAAAGGCTACTGAGCCGGAGTCATTGATCCGGCTGACAAAGAAGGCGTCATGACCAGACTCGGGACGGGCGGAAGGGCGACGGTTCCGCGGGGGCTGGATGCGATTGTACGGGTTGAAGTGGAAAACGTGGGTGGAGGGATCGTATGGTCTGTCTTTGGCGATAAAAGAGGAGGCGATATGGTAAGAGAATTTAGGTGCGTCGGACGAGGTGGAGTAACGGTTCGATCGCGAGCATGGGGACATTGCCATGAGCTGCCGGGCGCGCAGTCGTAGGCAGGATTGCCAAGAAGCTGTAACACGGTTAGAAGAGGCAACTAGGTTTAATAACGTGTTGCGACAGACCTGTAGCAAGCGTTGGCCATGAAGCTGTCGCAACTCGGTTGCAAGCTGCGGCCATGAAGGGCTAGAGTAGTGGATTGGGGAGGGCGAGAGTCGGTGCAAGCGATGGCTTTCGAGGAATATATGCTCCAGAGTAAATTGATAACGGACCGAAGCGGGGGAGCAATTATAGGGAAGCCATCTTTACGCGGGGGGTCGTGATGCGAAGAATTAGTGTAGTTGGATGGAGCAATTGATTGCGAGAAGTGGGATCGCGACGGAGAAACAAAGTTGTTGAGCGCCGATATCTAATCTCATAATTCCCCGTCTGGCAGGTCTGGCCGGTGCAGGGCTGGAGTCTCTTAGTACGTGACCCGAAGATCACGTGACCGAACTTACACATAAGTATATCGAAGAATCCTCCGTCTGGTCAGGAACAATCAACAACCTAGACCTTTAGATATCTTTTCATAGTCATGAGTGCGTATATTGTATACAGGTGGATGATATGGGTCTATATCTGAGATTGTTCCTTCGTAGTAAGAGGAACATATACCATCTCTGGCTTGACTTCCAACCTTCCTCTAATAGTAACACTACTATAACTTTTCTTCTCTTTATTTTAGGCATACTCTCGCATTGATACCAAACATCTCGAGAGGGCAACGCTGCTTTCTGACAGAGAAGCCATCGCGATACTCCAGTTCACCGTGACAATCCATTGATGCAGGGGTGCGTTGATCAGCGTTGGTTGAAGGAAGACCTGCAGCATTTGCCGTTAGTGCTTGCTGACAGGGGGTCAGAAAGGGAACGCTCTGCCGATCACCTCGCTTCAACATTGCCCTTTTCTGCTAGATTGACGGCAGGTGGCTGGCGTCATTGAGCAGGTTGGACGTTTCATTGCATCCATCGGGTCTTTGTCTGCGACGCCAAGGCTGTGAGGCGCTACCCTGTCATCTTTCCGATGTCTCCAAGTCCTCTACATTAGTTCAGTTGAAGAAATGATATCCCCCGGATGCGGATCTCTGCAGCATCGAGATCTTTGAAACATGTGAATATGCATGGTCAGAACTTGCCGGCATTTGCAGCCTTGCCCTGGACTGCCTATTCACATACCCATCATTCTCTTGGCCTATACCATCCGAACCCCTGTGTCTGAAAGACAATTGACGATCTTGTTAGAGTGTGAAAACGGTTGAGCCAGTCTGACGGCGTTCTTTGTTTAACCGCGATAAAGTTGCTAGGGCTGGATCTAAACGGCGATGCTTCTCCAACTCGGGTTAACCCAACCGTCAATGGCTGGGTGTCTAATGCAGCCTTACAACGAACCCTGACTCGATACGTTTGAGTTGCATTCTTTCCAAAGCTTAAACTATTACAGCGCTATTGCCGCCCGTGAAAGACACGTTGGGATTTATTAGATGCCTTGTTTTATTGTGATCATCAACTCGATCCGAACCGTAGCGGCTGGAGTCGATACTGTGTCTCACCTCGTGTGTGATGCGCACTCAACGCATCCTCCTAAGGGCATCCTGTCTGACGAATCCATCTCTCAAGAAGGCGCACACAGATGTTCAAACAAGGCAATGCTTTGCAGTTTGGACATGCCCTCGTCGCGTCCCTTACTTTGCACAGCGCCCTTACCTTGAAGATCGCTGAGGGAAACCTGTGAGGGATACTTGGCTGCTGACGTTATATGAACAATCACAGCACATCGTTATTAAACCGAGAATGTTATGACGCACCCAGCGCGTCTTGGACAATATCCCGATGTGGTGTATTTTTTTTTCCAACCTTGTCCAGCGGGTTGACATAGTCGTATATGCAGTGCTGCAGGCACCAGGAACATTGCCTCTGCCGTATGTGATCTGCCGTGTTTTACGACTTGCCGTGACGTCGGACCGTGGCTCATGTTGCCCTGCGCCTTGCTTATTGGGCGGACAATCCCAAACAAGGAATGCTTACATCCTCGTATACCGTTGTTACTTCTTAGCATTGGGTGAATCCTAAACGACGATCATCTGTCAACGCGGCCCACCAGGCGCATCCTCCCTCTCGCAGTATCTGGGTATGGATCATCGGTCAACGGATGTCGCGGTGACGGGACCCAGCCTTGTAGCGATGTCTATTAAAGAGAGACGTTTCCGCGTAGAATGAGCAAGGTCAAACTCATCAAGCTTCACTCACAATCAAACAAACGATCAAACAAACCATCCATCCAATCTACGAAACCATGTTGTCCAAGACCTTCTTCCTCGTTGCCGGCCTCGTTGGCCTTGGTGCTGCCTCGCCCTACTACAAGCCCTACTGCGAGCCCCGGACCGTCTGCATTGATGGCATCAACTCTTGCGGAGTCAAGTACGGAGCGTAAGTCATTCCTCATGTCCAATTCATCGTCTTATTAGTTCCAACATTTCCTGACGTTGGTGTAGTTGCTTCGACACTTGCTCTCCCCAAGACTCACCCACCCCGCCGCCGTGCACTCCCACACCCTCTGCCACCTCGACTGAGCTGGCAACCCCTGCGACTCCCTTCCCCATCATCACGCCCTATTAATCAATTCACGACGTGTTGAGAGTTGTTTGTGTCACCCAGAGTGCAGATGACTGCTGGATGCAGCTGGGTGCCGTGAGAGCAAACCAGCTGTGCTGGACTGGGATCAAGTTTTGTTTCTTATAAAACACCCCGAACACCGGGATTTCCTTGACTGAGCTCTGTTTGTTATCAATACAATTGAAGTCATGACTCACCTGTTTTGCTTCTCCGTGAACAAGATGAACGAATGTGACCCTTTTATGTGATTTCATCAGATACAACTATATATACAATATGCTTACACCTAGTAATATGCGTTGCCGGGTGTGCTCGTACTCCGCGCATAATCGACTCCGGTTCCTGGAAACGCCCCAACTGGAGCTGATGGCCCGCCTTTGACTTCATCGTCAGAGCTCAAGTCATTGCCAAACTCGTCGTCTTCCTCTGGTGGTGCGCGCATGGCTTCTAGCACATCTCTGTCGAGCGAAGGAGGTTCATAGGGCTTGAGTGTGTGAATCTCTCGTCCCGATGGCATTTTGCTGAGTAGTGTGTTGATGGGCGGAATGGCCTGAGTGTTCATCTGATATTGTTAGTAGATGTTTCTGCTGTGTGTCGGGCTACTCACCGTATCATTGATCTTGTTCCATTTCGCGTCCAGCATCTCTAGGATCCGTGTTTCCTCCAGCTTGCCGGCATCGGCTCCCCATGCAGTCTCCCTGTCCACCCGCCGATCCTCTCGCTTCTCAGTGAGATCCTTCTTGAACCGGCTGAAGCTCAAGCCCTTTTTGTGGTTGTCCTTGACCTCTACCCCTAATTCCGACAGGCCTGCGCGAACCCACCCGATTCCTTCGGCCGTCTGTCCTCCCAGTTCGGCGTCAATCCCAAAGAACCGACATGCGCGCGCCCGGCATGTTCGGCGGAGGTCTTCCAGGTACTTGATCAGACCGCTGTTGATTTTGTGGGATCCTGAGCTGGCCGAAGTGCATAAGGAGGATGCTTTGGCCGCATGTTCTGACGCTGCCAAGCAGAGGCGGGCGTAAAGGTGAGCGCGGACTTTTGGAATATCTGGAGCTTTGAACATCCACTCTTTGTCGTTTTTATTTCGATCTTGGGCGACTATCGCGGGATAGGGATCATCCTTTAAAACAGCTAGCAGTGTTGCTTCAGCTAGTGCCAAACATGAGAGAGCCCGGGCGGTACTGGGTGAGACGTCGGCGCATGGAGGGTTGGTTGTGATGTGCTCTCCGCGACCCGCGAGGTAGTCGTATACGGAAGCTGCTTCGAGTAGGCATTTGGTTGCTGATGTGACTGCATTTGTCCGTTCTTGTGTACCGAGGAATTCGTTGTTAGTCGAATACAGAGGCTGTAAAGCAGACCTGGCAGTCAGAACATGCGAAAACCCTAGCGTTGAAAGCACAAAGAAGATCTCATATTCCAGCGAGGCAATCTTGACTCGAGCTCTCTCGCGCCCTGGAACGATGTCCCCTGATAGCGTGGGCCTCCATTCAATAGGCGGCGCTGTCTTGAGTACAACGTTGATGAACTCTCCATTGGGTAGGCCCTTGCTGCTTAAACCATCGTCCACCGCCAACAAGTACGGGATGTACCCGTTGATGCTCGAAATCACTGTGTTGAGATTCGAGACCTGGGAACTTGGGGGGAGCCTCTTGTGCTTCTTGAGGGCGTCTCGTACTACCCCGCGATACGTGCTGGCGTTGAGGGGCAGCGAGGGATGAGAGTCGGAGCTGAAGCTTGACGAGAAGGAGAAGGCGGATGTGGTCGGCAGGATAAAAGGGAACGGCATCTTATAAAGCACAGCTGTCTGAACGTTTTGAATTAAGATTTGAACGTTGCAGCAGGAAGAAGCATAAATAATCTGTGACGCAAGCCATGCCAAGCTCTCTGCCCAAGGCTGGGCGCATCGCCATACCGTGCCCAAAGCGGCATGATTGACACTGTAGCTGACGTCGGATCTCGCCGGGGTTTCACCGGAGGTTCGGGAGCTCCTTTTCGGCCGCTTGTTTGGAAAGCTCCACCAAAAATTTCCGGGGTTTGGCCTGTCATCTTTAATCTAATCACCACGCAAGCTCCTGAGCTTCCACGTGCTCTCTTCCCTCTCTCTCTCTCCTTTCAACAAAACCAGCGGAGCTCCATTTGCGCGCCCTGCTGTTCTTGTTGATGACGCTCGCTTCCCCGACAGAACCCTCGTTCGCGCGGTGACAATGGCTGGCCCTTCTCCGTCACCGCACAAGCCCCGGCGCAGGACTAAGAAGACTGGCAATGGCGGCGACAAGCTCCCTCGCACCACTGAGGCCCTCGTACGGGCGCCCGCTTTCCCGCTGGCGGCGTTCCTCTGGCCCGCGCGCACTTCTTCATCGCAATGGGAGGTTTTGCCTGTGATCCTTATGGTTGTTGGTCTCTTTAGGTGGGCTGCTGGATTATGGGGATATTCTGGTAAGGAGAAGTCATCTGCGACGTTCCAGAGTCGTCTGCTAATGTTGGCTTTGATGTGCAGGACACCGCAAACCACCCATGTATGGAGATTACGAAGCGCAACGGCACTGGATGGAGGTTACGACGCAGCTCCCCATCTCGCAATGGTACTTCCATGACCTCCAGTGGTGGGGTCTCGATTATCCTCCCCTTACCGCATATCACAGCTGGGTCTTGGGCAAGATCGGAGCTCTCATCGACCCTTCGTGGTTCGCCCTCTTCACCTCGCGAGGCAACGAAGATCCTAACCTCAAGATCTTTATGAGAGCAACGGTTATCATCTCGGAATACCTCATCTACGTTCCGGCCGCGATTGTCTTTGTGCGACGATACAGCCGTCTCCAAGGAGTTGCCAACTGGACGGCATGGCTTGCGCTCGTCGCAATTTTGATGCAGCCGTCGACCATCCTGATCGACCATGTTCACTTCCAGTACAACACTGTTATGTTGGGTTTTGTGCTCGCGAGCATGTCGAGTATGCTTGCGGAGCGATATAAGTGGGCAGCTGTCTTTTTCGTTGGAGCGTTGGGATTCAAGCAGATGGCTCTGTACTATGCCTTCAGCGTCTTTTCTTACTTGCTTGGACGATGTGTCTATCCAAAGATCAACCCGACCCGACTGTTTGGCATTGCGCTGGTCACCATTATCTCCTTCGCCATCCTCGTATTACCACTCATCCTGGGCACTCTATACGATGCGAACCAAGGTATTGATGTGCGAGCGGAGTCTGACGGGTCACGACCACCTCTTCCTTTGTTTCCCCAACTTGCCGATTACCTCGATACCAAGGCCTTCTACTACCCCATTATTGAGCAACTGATTCAGATGGTTCATCGAATCTTCCCCTTTGCTCGCGGTCTGTTCGAGGACAAGGTTGCCAACTTCTGGTGTGCTGCCAACGTCGTTATTAAGCTGCGCCAATGGCCGACACCGCTACTCCAAAAGGTAGCTCTCGGTGCTACACTTGCCTCAATCATCCCACCCAACGTTATTCTGTTCCTGCGACCTCGGAAGACGACGTTGCCTTTGGCCTTCGCCGCCACTGCTTGGGGTTTCTTCCTCTTCAGTTATCAGGTCCACGAGAAGAGTGTGTTACTGCCGCTCATGCCCATGACGCTCCTCCTGGCTGGAAAGCAGGGGTTGAGCAAGGATACCCGAGCTTGGGTTGGCTTTGCTAATCTTCTGGGGGCGTGGACCATGTTCCCCTTGCTCAAACGAGTTGATTTGAGGGTTCCGTATGCTGTTTTGACGCTTCTTTGGTCTTACCTGCTCGGCCTCCCGCCTACCTCGCTGAGTGCTTATTTCCAGGAAGGCCAAGCCGCCTGGGCTCAATGGGGAACTGCGCTGCTTCACTGGCTATTCTACGCCTTTATGGGCGCATGGCATGTCGTTGATGCATTCGCTACGCCCCCTGCCGACAAGCCGGACCTTTGGGTTGTGGCTAACGTTGGTGTTGGAGCGGCGGGATTTATTATTTGCTATCTCTGGTGTTTCTTCAAGCTTATTCAGGAATCTGACCTGTTGCCAGCAAAGACACCGGCTAAGAAGGGGAAGACCTCGTAGATGTGTAGCCTTATGTTGATAGTACATGATAGAAATAAAGAAAGTTCTGAATATAGATTTTGAGCTTGTTGAATAATAGTCGGAGCAGATGCTAGAGAGGGTATTAGAGACTTTGTAGTTGTTCTACGAAGCCCCAAGATGTGCGACCTCAACGGCCTTGGATTATTCTATCACATGTTAAATTCCAGGACTTTAGAACGTCGACAGAAGCTTGAAATAGTTGAAGCAACCTGGATGAGTAGGTTTGGACGTCTTGTCTTGACTTCTATAATCTATCAGGCCGGGTTATTCACAAGTGACACACTTATTTACAGCACGAATCTAAAGTTGGGGTTCTCGTGAGGGTTCTCAGAAGCACCAGCCAGAAGCAAGTGAGTCGGCACATCGGCGCTCGTCCAGTTGACGCCCTGAGCTTTGTTCCGAAGCGCATTCTGCCTCTGCATCCATAGTCTCATAGCCAGAGTCACCACAATCGCGGCCGCCAGGAAGGCGTAGTTGGTCACCAGCGCTGGGATGTACTTTGGCGCGCTGTCGGGGGTGAAGACGTTGCTTGAGACGAGGCCGGCAGCATTGCCGAAGAAGGTGATGAAGGCGATGTTGCTGGGTTGCATGTTAGAAGCCAAAAAAAAAAAAAAAGATTTTGTCTAATGAGAGGGAAAGACTTACAAGGCACGCCTGTCTTCAGACAAAACATTGTTCTGATGCCACGAGTGAAAGATGATGGAGGGGGTGAAGCAGCCGCCGACGATGAAGAAGACGGAAAAGTAGGCCACGCCGATGTGGCTTTCGACATCGATCGATGCGATGATGACGAAACCGACAAAGGACTATCACACATTGTCAGAGAAGGGCATCCTTAGGTTGCTTGGGGGCTTGACATACCAGTGTGAAGGCGGTCAGCAAGTGATATGTCCGCTCACGGAAGTAGTCTGAACTAATGGCAGTGCTGAAGAGGAGCACAGCCGAAACCAGATACGGAGCGACAGTGTAAAGGTTCGTCTTGACGGCTGAATAGCCCTGCACTTGAGTTAGATGGTGCATTTAGGAGACTGTTTACTTGCGTCAAGTACTCACCAGCTTGGCAACAATGAGAGGCGTAAAGTTGCCGACTGATGCATTGGTGACTCCGAAGCAGAAGGCGATGAAAGCCCAACACCAGAGTTTCCAGTCTCTCAATGGGGCAAAAAAGTCGCGGAGCTGGAACTTGGATCCCACGGCTTGAGAAGCGTCTCGGAGTGATCGGAGACGGCAGATTTCCCTTTCTCGCTCGTTGAGGAACGAGGATTCTTTGTGAGGGGGGTGAGGTAGAAATACACTGAGTTTGTTAGTTTGACCCTATGAGAGCAGCATAGGGCTGATGATGAGTCGTCAAGAGAGTCGTCGGTTCAACTTACAGAGCAATCAACCCAATCGATATTGTCAAAGCTCCCTCGACGAGATACAAATACTGCCAGCCGTGGAGCGAACCCTTGATCTGGAACAAGCCAAAAGCAATCAGCCCAGAAAATGCCCCCGAAATGGTCTGGCTACCGTAGAACAGTGCGATTCTCTTTGCCAGCTCATTCCTCTTGTAGAACTGAGTAAGGTAGAAGACGCCGCCAACTCCAAAACCGGCTTCCGCCATTCCGAGAAGGATCCGAAGGGTAGCTAGACCTCCAAAGTTCTTGCATGCGGGTGACAGAATGACGGTGCTTCCCCAGAAGAGCAAGTAACAGGGCAGTGTCCATCTGGCTGACAGCTTTCGGGTGAGCATATTGGCTGGAACGGTCAGGCTTTAACTGGTGTTAGATGTATACTTGATTGTGGAAAAGGTATACATACGCGCAGTATGGGATGTAAAAGACCGAGACCAGAATGTTGTACTCGTACTTGGTAAAGTTGAGATCGACGTCGATGCCATCAGTTTTGGCAGCGCCCAAGTTGTTTCGATCCAGAGCGCTGTGGGAGTTAGACTTGGATGAGTGTGAGAAATTGGTGGGGGGGTACTCACTTGAAGAGATACATTAGGAAGAGGAGAGGCAAGACGCGGAGATCAATCTTTCTCACAACTCGCCTCTCCTCCTCGGGATCGATAGCCGGCTCTTCTTGAACATCGACATGGGGTTTCACGCCTCCATCTTCAAGAACGTCTGACACAACCACAGGGTCTGTTGAATCTTTGGAAGTAGCCATGGTTGAAGTGGTTCAAGTAATGGAACTCAACACTGCCGCCTGGGGATGGTACATCCTCAAAGCAGCTCACGATATCCTACAATCTATATATGCATGTCTCGGCGGTTTGGACACCGAAAAGAACATGGTTCAAGGACTAGGTGAGTTTTGCTAATACGGACCCTATATTACGCCATAGCTACCTAGTATTCACCAAGTCGCATCCCCACTGGGGTGTTAGACTAGGGTGCGAGCAACGAGTTTCCAGCGGACTGAGTTGACTCGCATCTAAACAGGGAATAACACGGCTCTAGTTTGACAGGGGGGTCCTTGGCATGCGTTTTGGCCCTTTCCTAATGCTTCTAGTCTCGAGCGTCGAGTGGGTGTGCTGCAAGCGAGACATGGAACCGTTGATCCGGAATGCGTAACTATTGGTCTCTGAGTTGGGAATTCCGAGGAATCCTTGGACTAGGTCACGATCCGGTGACATTGCATGCTTGCTATTGACAAGTAGCTCTCAAAGGCCCAACATGACCTGGGTATAGTCTATCCTCTAGCTAAACCACCGACCCTGTTATATGGAGCGTCTTCAGGTTATCTACCCGCCGCCTCCGCTCATTGATACCGGCGAGATACCGGGGCGTCCAAGCATCCTGCCACTCCAGCAGCTCCAGGCCGCTGCCTCCAGCGCTGGCGAGCATCGAGTGCAGCCGGTTCAAGAACTCGACGCTGCCTGGATACTTGTTGTAGTGGAACAGAGTCGTGTTGTGGTCCACCTCCTCAAGCCGCTTCTTCTCCCAGTCCTCCATGTCTGGTATCGGCGGTAGTTTTAGTCTGCCAGATAGGTAGGACGCCACGATGGCGGCTTGATACTCAAAGATCCTGAACGAGACGCTGTTCTGGACGAGGCCCACGAAGGAGAGTGTGGGGTCCTCTCTCCAGAATGTGTGCACGTATGTTCCGGGAACCCAGTCTGCGGTGAACTTGGGGTTGTAGTTGTGAGATGCTTGAGGGGGTGATAAGAAGGGGAATGAAACGTGGTATCCCGTTGCAAAGATGATGGCGTCAGGGTGGATTGAAGGACCTTTATCCTTGAAGAAGTATTCTCCCGTCTCTGAGTCGACGTGACTCAACTCTGACCGCACGGATATACCGTCGACGCCTTCGAGTGACGTGGGATACATCCAGTTTACGCTTCGGTGCGAGACGGTGAGGCTGGACACAACTGGCATGAGGTCGCGAATGAGGTCCAAGGCTGTAATGCCGTTTCCGACAATGAGAACCGCCTGTTTAGTCAGTTTTGTTTATCAGAGCGTGGTTAGCATCTCACCCTGTCCTTGTAATTGTCAACAGATCGAAAGTACTTTGAATGCAACGCCCGACCGGGGTATCTCTGATTGTATTCCCGGAGACCCGGGATTGAAGGAATCTTGGGAACCCAGTAGATGCCAGTTGCGACGACAAGAGCATCAAACGACTCCTCATACCAGTAATCGGTCTCTGGATCTGACCTCCTCAACGTCAAGTTCCACTTGGAGTCGTTCTTGACGGCTCGCTCTAGTGTTGTGTTCAAGACCAGAGAATCAGAATGCCTCGCGTGAAGAGCCTGGATGTACTTCAATACACGAGCTGCAGAGGGAAACATGGGGTCGGAGTCTTCTGCGGGTGGAGTCTGATCAACTTGTGAGAAGTGCACGTATGTATAAGACATGATGTCCTGTGAAAGTAAGCCAGGATACAAGTTATTATTGAGAGACCACCTACAACATTGACATTGGTAGTCAGTGTCTCGTACACCGGTGCCGTAGTCCATCTTTGCACCCCTTGTTGCTTGCTTGTCCGTGCTGGCAACTCAGCTGGTGGTTGAACCGGCGGATCTACAAGACTGGGGTGAACCAAGGGATCAGCAGGTGGGATAACTGGATTTGGGTCAAAGTTCCTGTTCCATCTCTCAGCAAACTGTGCATCTTCATCTTCAAGTCATATATATACCATGCACCCCCAACCTCAGACCTCCGCTCAAATACCTTCACAGTATCAAACGCATTTGTCCGTCTGAGTGCTTCGGCAGCCGCTGCCCCAGACGGACCGGCTCCGATTACGGCGACGCTCTTGACCGCGGTCATGTTTTGGAGAGAGGGTTGGGGGATTGGACGTGTCACGCAAAATGGCTGATTATGTACAAGGCTGGTCTTTTTTATCACCGGGGCTTATACCCGGAAGTATGCTGCTCATTTTACAGGTCGGAATAAGAGAAAGACTATCAGGACCCCTTGATGGGGGAGATTCGCAACTTGGAGTTGAAATAACATCATCGATTTCCCCACAGTCAAGACAGGGCCACGGTTGCATGCATCCGGTGTCTCAGACCAGAGACATGGAGACCACGATGGGTCTGAAGGAACGACGAGATAGATGAGGGAATAGTTGAAATGTCCGTCAATCGGTCTATAATGGCCGGTTGCAAGCACGCCATCAGGACTAACCAGATGCCGGCATGTCGTCTTTTGCTTCTCGAACATGCCGTTGTAACCGGAGAAGAGGATTCGTTCTTGGCTTTTAACCATGCCCTTGCCGTTAACTAGAACAAATCCAAGTAAAAGCCTCGCGTTTATAGAGGCATCCGAGGTTTACCAAAGTCGGCAACATCCCACATAGATTCAGGTCCAAGCTCGACAAGATGACCAACTCGATCAACTCAGTCATCATCATAGGTATGATAAACCCCCAATACTCACAATGACATGTCACTCACCATCCACAGGCGCTGGCGTCTTTGGCCTGTCCTCAGCATTGCACTTGCAAGAACGCGGCTATCGAAACATCAAGATATTCGACAAGCAGGACTACCACGCCTCAGCCTACTCACCATTCAACGGAGGCGACTCGGCCTCATCAGGTGAGTTCCTCAACCTTTTGAGCATCACCCTTTGTCTCGCTAAATGCCTCGTGTCGCAGACAGCCACAAGGTCATCCGCAGCGCATACGGAGACTCGGCACTCCTGCAGGACCTGGCCAACCGCGCCATCGACAAGTGGAAGCAGTGGAACAAAGACTCGGGCCGGGAGCTGTTCCTGAACAATGGCTGGGCGCGCCTCTCGGACATTGGCAGGCCCCAGGACGTCGACATTGAGACCTTCAAGACCATGAGCGAGGCCGGGCTGGGTCACACACAATACTTTCTTCACTCAAAGGAGGACCTTGCAAGAGCCGAAGCAGACGGATGGGGTGGCGCCCGCCTGGATCAGTTCCGGCGGCGCAGCCGGGGATTGCCCCTCGACGGCGTCTTTGACTCCAACGCTGGCCTGGCGTACGCCGACTTGGCGTGCAAGTACGCCCTCGACCTTGTTGAGAAGAGAGGCGTGCAGTCCTTCTTTGGGGACAAGGGCGAGTTGTCGTCTTTGATCAGGGACGACAAAGACTCTCGCAAAATCGTGGGGATCGTGACCAAGGACCAGCAGCGTCATTATGCGGACCTGGTCATTGTCGCGGCTGGGCCGTATTCGCCTCTTATCGTCCCGGAGCTGCAGAGCTTCATGACCACCACGGCGGGCAACTTTGTCTTTATCAAGGTGCCGGAGCACCTACAGGATCGTTACCGCGCTGATGTGTTTCCCACCTGGGCCTGGAACTATGCTGGGAGCTCCGAGAATGGAGGACTTACCGGGTTTCCCTTGGACAGTGAGCTTCACAAGACCCTTGACATAGAATTGTCAGAAAACTTAAACCTGCGTATCTAGGACACGGCATACTCAAGATCTCGTACCGCTCCCTCAAGTGGACGAACCCGGCAGACCTGGGCTCAGCAACGCCCTTTTCCGTCCCAGCAACTGCCGCAGAGGTAGAGAAGCGAGGACCGCCGCTATCACCCGTCGCAGAGACCAAAGAATTCGTGAGGGAGAACCTGCCGGACTTGGTCGGGGCGGAGATCACGGCGGTAAAGATGTGCTGGTACGCCGACACGGTTGATCTGGACTTTGTAATCGACCGTGTGCCAGATACTGAAGGTCTATTGGTCGTCACTGGCGGAAGTTTCCATGGTGAGTTATCTCGACAGAATGTGAGATTCAAAGATGCTGACAAAGTTATCCCAGGATTTAAATTCTTGCCGGTTCTGGGCGAGTATGTCGTCGACGTTTTAGAGGGAAAGCAAAACAAGTACACCGATCTCTGGCGCTGGAGAAACCCTACCGAGGAGCAAAAGGCAAAGATTCGAGAGGCGACCGTCTCCAACGAGAGAGTCTGGGCGAAGCAACCTCTGGCCACCCCGGAAGATCTCAAATGGTGAAAAAAAGAGTTCGAATTAGGAAGCTCGAGCTCTGCAAAGGCGGGCGGGCGGGGACGAGCCTTGCTTTACAGTATGTGCCTCTCTCTGTTTCCCGTCATGATCAACCGAGCCAAGAGGTTGCATTTGAAACGTGTCACGCCCATGTGGTGAAAGCCAGTGGTTGGTTGGTTGGTTGGTTGGGGTTGTTGTTTCGGTGGGAATTGGTGCCGGGATAGTTAAGGCTGAAAGGTGGCAGAGCAAAAGTTGTCTTTGGGGGCTGAATAGTGGACTTGCTAAAATAAGAAGTACACTTTCAACCTCTGAGACTGTCTCAATTCTTTTTGTCCGCCATCCAAGTCCGCTCCTCATGCTGGAAGGACCAACGTCGTAATGCACCAGCTCCTCCAAGCAACTAGCCTCCGTTGCTGCAGGCTTGGCACAGGACCCGTCCGTCAAATCACGGCTGACGTTTATGACTGGGGTTGCCATCTTGTACCTTTTTGAGGCTGATGCTGACTGGCGCTATCTGGTTATGCATTTCCGGAGAGTGCTGACTGTGCCACTAGTCCACGAAACCTTGTTATCTCACCTTGTCTCGCATCTCGTGAGTCCGAGGTTCTCGATCCTTCAGACAGAAACTTTTTTGCATGATGTGGTTTGCCGGTCTTGGGGATTGAGCTAGTTCCCTGCATTTGACCAAGACTTTACCAACAAAGACTCTCTTCTGTACCAATGCTGAAAAGGATTCTCAAACTTGTGCAAAAGTGGCTGACTCTGACCGGTCTTGGCCATCCATTAGTTTCCTTTGTGCCGTCCCCAAGTGGCTTAATACAGCCCTGCACTACAACGACCCTTCTCCCAGCGACCATGCCAATCGCATCCTGCAGCTAGGAGGAGCGCCTCAATGGGGTGTGTGCCCCCTCCAAGAGAGAGAGAGAGACAGGTTGCTGAGAGACATACATCCATCTCAACTCAGCCCCCAAAATTGCTTCCTTGGCCAGCTGTCATCCATCATCCCCCACACACCCTCTCTCGCTTTGTGCACCCTGCCCTCGTGTTTCCCGTTCTAAATAATACACAGGGTAATAAAATGATTCTTTATGACTCAGCTCCCGCCCTTCTTTTTCGGTCTACCTTTCCCCCTTCTTCTCCTCTCTCCTCTCGTGTTGTTGTCAGTTCAAACCCTGTGCTTGCTTGCTTGCTTTCCACAAGCTTGACTGACAAGAATTGAACCATTACTCCCCTCGTTCACAATGTTGTCGAGTCCCTTCGTTATACTCCCGGCTCTTCTGTCGACGGTATGGGCCGCAGCGCAGCCGCCGGTTGGCCGCTTCGTAGCCGAGCGGGCGGTTGAAACAGACTCGCCCACACTGACACTCGAGAGTGATGCTACAACTACTACTTCGGCGACAGGGATCACAACACATACCGTCAATGTCGGCGCGGTAAGTTACTTAAACAGTCAACAAACATTAACGCTTTGCTCATGTCTATGCCAGTCTGGTCACAAGTTTACTCCCACCGAGGTCAAGGCCGAGGTGGGCGACGTTATCGAATGGCGCTTCTACCCCAGCGGGCACTGGGTGATCCGAGGAGACTTTGATAACCCCTGCATCCCCTACGAGTACGTCGACGTGAATCGAAAGGGCTTCTCGAGCGGCCCTCAGAAGGTGCAGGCCATCACCGACGACGTAAGTTGAACTGATTGTCTTGGGCCGCCTTTGTCCAATTGATACTAACTTCTACAGGGCCCTCGATTCCGCGTCAAGGTCAATGACACCGACCCAATCTGGTTCTACTGTGGCGCCCCCGGGTCTTGCGTAAAGTACCACATGATGGGAGTGGTGAATCCAGTACGAAACACTGACGTTGTGTCTTGCACGGTGTTAGCTAATACCTTGGACAGTCCAAGAATGAAACTCTCAACAAGTGGCTCGACAAGGCAAAGGACGTCGACTTCCAGCTACGACCGGGAGATGAGTGGCCGACCGAGGAGGGCTTCCCGTCCGCAACCTCCAGCCCGAAAGGCTCAGACGAAGATAGCGACGACAACAGCGACAACAATGACGACAACAAATCTCAACTTTCTGCTGGCGCCATTGCCGGAATCGCAATTGGCGGTGCCGCCGTCCTGCTCCTGGCCGGCGGGCTCATCTACCTCTGCGGAAGACGAGGCGGCTTCGACAAGGCCTACCGCAAGAGCTTCCACCGCGCGCCCCAACTCCCGCCTCCACCGCCCGTCGCCGAGACCCAGTACAACTCCCCCAACCTGAACACGGGCGTGGACAACTGGGCGGCGCACAAGGCGCCTGGCTTCGTCGCGGCCCCCTACGGCCAGAGCCCGCCCATGAGTCCTCACCACTCTGTCGGCTACGGCACGCATCCCGCGCTGGCGAACATGGTGGCACAGGACAGCACGATAGGGTCGTACTAGTAAGTTTCTCTTTAACCCTCCGGACCAAGCATCTTCCGTGACGTGGCTGTGTTTTACTGACTCCGTCAGCAGTGACACTTACCCTCAGAATCATCCCGCGGCGTCGCCCTCACAAGGTGACACGACCCCAAAGCCGCCGGAGCAGGTTGCCCCCGCCGAGCTGCCTACCTCTGCAGACCCTGGAAACTCGCCTCTGCCGACGTATAGCAATGGGATGTCACGGACGTTTTCCTGGGCTGGCGAGGAGAGCGGGTATCGACCGTCCAAGTAAAGGGACTTGGGCGCAGGTCACCATTATTGGTCATGTGAATAAGCTACAAAAACTGTATATATCAAATATTTGGGAGCGTAGAGGCGTTTGGGGGGGTTGACATGGGTCTGGGATATGTTTGGGTTGGTGTTCTACATGGCAATTTGCATTCGGGAACTTGTTCTTGGCAACGACAAGGAAATTCTGATAGATCAGATGTCGACTGAGAAGTACCTTGCTTCAATTTTTCTAATGTCACAAATATAATACTAGTTTA
>JABFFE010000741.1:0-37853 GCA_013623625.1 Fusarium setosum | reverse complement strand
CCTCAACCTGACCGTGTCACAGAGGTCCACCACTCCTCGACGCGTCTTTCTCTTCTCCATATCACGCGTCTCCGTGGTGTTGTGTGCCTCGTTCCCACGTCCTGGATTTGACATGCCATGTATCCACTCTCAACGCTACCCGATTATCCAACTTCGCCACCGCCCTCCGTCTCGTCCATCGCAACCAGTTCTGCCTCCGTTACCTCCCGTCGAGGTGACGGAGGGGCTGGTGACCTTGTCCCGTTACCCACTACATCCGCCTCGCCTGCTTCGTTGCCTGCTCTCACTTTGCGGAGCGCCCTCATCATGCCCTCTAGCTTCATCCTCTCTTGCACCACCATCCCTCGGGCGAATTCCCGGATAGCTCGACGACCCATCTTGTCATGTAGCTCTTGCCACCCTGCCAATTCCCCAGCCACTGTCTGCTGTGTGTACCGAAGTTCTTTGGCTAGGTTCACGGCTTCTTCCCGAGACTTCCGCGCCCGTTCTTCCTTCTCGTCATAGAGTCGTTGTCTAGTATCATCTAAGAGACCCAGGGGCCACCTGGACTTGTTGAGCGAGTTAAAGTTCCTATCGGCCTCGCGCTTCGCCGCTCTCATCTGAGAAATGATGGATGGCGGTCGCGAGAGGGACGCTAAGAGAGCCTGGACTGTCGATTGCAGAGCCAAAAGTGTCGAGTGAAGGACAGCCTGTGCGTTTGACTGGGTTGGGACGATAGATCGTACATACGTCTCAAACGCCTCCATGTGTGTGGAAGGGAGAAACTGCAGAGTCGAAACAGCACGATGAAGCAGTACTGACGAATCATACATGTCTGATCTCCTGTTAGTTCACTGGTATTCATTGGGGCACGACATCCGATGAAATACGTACCTGCTACAACCAGTCCCAGGTTGTTGGCTCGTCGCGTCGCGCTCTTGGTCGAGTAGTTGACGCTCCTCACCATTTCTCGCGCATGGTTGACAAACTGTTCCACCTCTCTCACATCCTCCACCGGCTCGTACTCGTCCCTCACTTTCTCAGCCCGCGTCTCTGCCTTCAAGAGCGTCCGCTGCTCCATCATGTCGAGTTGCAGTTCTGGGACGAGGAAGAACTCCCACAGCATCTCGTGCGTCGCGAAAGTAGGGTGCATGAGCATAATCTTCAAGAACCAGTCCGCTCGGGTCTGCATGTCCCGTAAAATGGCACGCGACGGCTTTGACGGAATCTGGAACGGCGATCGCACATCGTTGAGCGATGGGATCCACGATGCCGGGTTCTCAAGCGCGAGAAGATTAGGTAGATGCTCAAAATCGGAGAGCGAACGGCGGCTAGTCGTCACGGTGTAGCTATCATGGTCCGTCGGGGCCGCTGACTTCAACACCAACCGGACAGTGGCATCTTCGACAAAGAATGCCCGGACTACGCCGGTAATTCGAGCGTCCAGGCCGGAGGGCATACTGAAGAGGGCAAGATCATCGATCTTGTTTCGCACATCATCATCCTTCGCCAACTCGACCGCTGTAAGGCCGCGAATCTCCTTGGCCCCAACGTCCACTCTTGGGTCGGCAAATAGCGAGCGAACCATGTCATATCTGCCATATTTGCTCGCTACCATCAACGCCGTGAACCTCTTATCGTTCGTCGCATTGACGTCGACGTCGCAATATTGCAGAATTCTCAAGGCAAGGCCTGCATCGTTGATAATGTGAAGTAAAGTGTTCCCCTTGTTGTCGACATGCTGGTCAATATGTAGCGGTTGCCCGTCGTGCTGCGCTGATGTTGCCGCGTTCAAGCCAGCCTCGACCATCTCGTGGTAGTTTCCATGGTCATACGATCGGCACAGGGCAAACAAGGGTGTTTGACCATTCTTATCCCGTTGGCGCCACGGTATTAGGTGGCCGATGCGTGTGATCAAGAAGGGCGCATTGAAGAGATAATGGCCACAGCTACGGCCCCAGATATCCTGCTGCGCCAAGTAGGAGGTGAGTTGGTTGGGAGTTGTCGAAGAAATCACAAAGTCGAGGGTCATTTCTATAATCTGAGCATTGCCTAGCTGAATGGCGGCGCTCAACAGGTTCGTGTCCTCATTGTTCATGTCGTCGAGGACAAAGGCAGGCGGGAAATACTCAGTCAGAGAAAGCAGGTACTTCAGGGTCTCTCCTCGCTCGGCTTGGATAGCCATCATGAGGACCGACTCCCCAAAAGAGTCGTTGGTTTGTGACAATCGAGCAACTGAAATGTCCCCTTCCAATGCGCTACCAATAGTCCCCACGCTCGCCGTGCGCGAATGAAAAGACACTTCAGATCCCTCTGATAGACTTCGAGTGTCCATGGCCACCTTCTTGACCCTTCGTACAGGTATGGAAAAGTCATGCGCATGTGTCTCATTATTGCCATTTGCCTGGAAGGGAAACACATGACTTAGGTCAGAGCCGTGGGAGAAATGCTCATAATGCGACAAGGCCAAAGATGATCTTCTCGACCTTGTCGAGCCTGCTGGCCTGGAGTCATTCTGAAGACTCAATGCAGTGGATGGCCGACGGCTCGAGATGGGAGATTCGGATAAATCATCATCATCCCCAGCATTCGCGTCGGGTTCCATGATTTTTCTCAGGTCGTCCAGAGTTCCCGTCTTTGTAGCATCCCACAAAGCCTTGTTCCTTCGGCTTGCGCGTCTCAAGCCCGCCGAGTCGAGGACTAGATAGGCCAGCACAGCCTCAAACGTACTCAGAGCATAGCCCAGCTCGCCACTATCGACATCATCAATGAAGATGAAGTTCCGAACGTAGATCAGTCGGGCCTGCAGCTGTTTGACTTGTGATCGTATGACAACGTAAAGGAGGAACGAAACCAATGTATCCGCATTGACGGTCATGATAGGTTTCTCCGAGGACGAGTCTGACGGCACCGTCTGTGACTTTGATGAGTCTGTCAGCTGCGAGACGATCTTGATAGTCGACAGCAGCAAGTCGAGCATGACCTGGGGACATGTAGCAGCAGAGATCTTCTTAAACTCCTCCACAGCCGGTCCAAGTTGAATAATCAGATCATGTTTCGCCTTAGAGCCCCCGTCAATGGCGATGCCCAACTGAGATATATCGATAAACTGCATCTTCTTGATCTTGGCCTCAAGCTCTAGGTCATAAGGTCGTTTCAGAGCGTTGAGTCGAGGGAAGAGCTGGGTGTGGACATTTTCCGTGACATAGCGCTCAATTAACTTCTCAACCAGTGGTCCCGTCAGGTCTGTCGTAGCGCCCAGCAAGGATAATTGCTGTTTATCTACCCCCTGGAAGAGGTCGATAGCAGCTGTGACAGCAGTTTCAAGCGACGCTCTCATGATATCCTCATCATCTTCAGCGTAGAAGTTCTCCATCACTGGCAATCTGCTGTCGTCTCCCGTCTTTGCCGACGTGCTATTGGATCGAGCTCGCTTCGTAGCACTCGTGATCGGTCCATCTGGTTCGGGGTCTGGGATATGTTCGGCGGAGGGCGGAGGAGGCAAAGGCTTGCGAAAGACGTTGGTAAACTCGAGGAATAGCTTCTCGAGGCCAGGTTGCATCTGTCGTGCAATCATTGGGAAGTTGTTGAGAAGGTCATGGAAGCTCTTGATGTCCTTCTTGCGAGGGGCAGCATGCTCTGTCGATTCGGCGTTTGGTGCTTGCTTCTGCTCGACAATCCTGCGCTTTCGGACGCCAGGGACGAAGACGGCCGGCGTGATCTTGTTCTCCTCCCAGATGCCCACAAGAGGCCTGGAGATAAAGTAGAGGAGCCATTGTCGGGGTTCGAAGACGTCGGGGTAAAATACAATGTCGTTGAGGAGTTGGGCCTGCGCAAGTGTCTTGAAGCCTAGGTCCAGTAAGTAAAGCCGACCTCATGAGATGTGGGCTGAGAGATACGGACCCTTGTTACTATATACGAAAGTGTCCTTGATGACCACACTCTTCCCGTTGAGAGTAGAAAATTGCTTCGCCTTCCCCCTCACCTCGCGCAAGTTCTGGCCATCCTTGCCTCCTGCGACGCCGTTCGGAGCTGGTACACGGAGGACGTGGCTCGCAAGAAAGTCCTCCGAGGCGATGACCTCAGCGGGGGCCGTGCCGCTCTCGGTCTCGCGGAATGTGAGCAGCACATCCGTCGAGGGCACCAGCAGGATGTGATGGTGAACGGGGGTGCACTGGCTGGGCAGTGAGCTCTTGAAGAAGGCGGCCAGGAATGGGTTTAAAGGTTGCATTCATTCGACTTGTGGCCGCGCCGTGTCCAAGCTTGGTCGAACTCCCCAAGATCGCAACGTCAGGGACGCGGACGGGGGGATTGAATTCGCGGGAGGAGGGCGCGGAACGTGGACGGATCGACCGGGATCGAGACACATGCAGATCGAGTAAGGCAGACGTATAGCTGGGATGCGATCGGGGCGTGGGTGTTTATGGCGCGACGGAGGTTTGGTCAAATTTCATGACGGAGGAGGCATGCGACGATAACGATAGCGATAGCGCGGCCGTCAGGAATAAAGGAGCTATGGCGGAGGATGAAAGACAGCTCGGCAGAGTGTGTAAAGGGTGCACGTGGGCGGTGGGAGGAGAGGGGGCTTTGGCGAGTCGATTAGACGTCGAGTCTGGAGAGGGCGAATACTCTTGGCTAATAAAGAGAGTTGTCGATCGTGATGTACCTAGCCTATATTGACAGTGATTGTTGGGAGGCTCAAGATGGAGCTGACCTCGCCCACACAGGCAGGGCACGTTGCGGTTGCTGGAGATCGTCAAAGGTTTCGAAACATGTACCAGTACATGCGATCGAGACCTAACTGGGCGGGAATGGGATGTTGAACCCCTGAGGCGATGTACCGGGACAAATCTACTGGTGCGCCCGCTCCCGAACGCACCTCACCTTTCCGCCGCACGGGCCCTTATCTGAACCCCTGAAGCCCGGGCCATCAGATACTCCGACCAATCCAAGCATCACATGTCATACCTCTTTGTGAATAGCATCTTGGCGAAAGTAGGATGCAACGCGCGTTCCTAAGCCACGTTTGTGCAACGCTTGGTTATTGGGCAGTGCTGGAACGGCATACACTATTATTGCATTCAATTGCATTTAATGACAAGTTTGGTGTCGTCTGAATTCCTCCAACAGTCAAGTCATCTTTGACGATAACCCTAGGGTAGGGAAGATGACATCCGGACCAAACTATCACAGCTCTGAAAATAGCATTACATATCCCTATCATCCAATAATTAGCTTGAATTAGGCAAGCCTGCATGTTAAAGTCTAACGGAACACCGAGCTTGTCTACTCTATTAGGTTGAGTTTATTTAGAAGTAGAAATGACATAGGTCTTTACAGCCGAGTCCCCTTTCTATTCGACGTATTTTTTAAAGATGCATTAGTTTAGATTTACTCGAGGATAAAGGCATTATATCATTTAGTCTTTTTTTACCCCCCCTTATTCTTTGCCATATCCAAGGTAAGTGCAGGCTTAGGGGTCTTAGAATGAACAATAATAGATAGCTCTGAACGGGATTGTTCAGGAACAGCCCCAAACAAACACACCATGAACATCCTCGGAACAGAATGGTTCTTTGAGTGACCTATAGAACATGGCCTTGTTTATATGAAGTCTAGTCAAAGCATGAACGCGATTGTCTGCCCATGTATATAATCAACGGCAATTATCCTGACATTATTAGTACTCCCAAAATACACAAACATCATCGTCAACTATCATCTACCATCACACTTAACTCTGCAAACACAGCTAAAAACGACTCGCTAATCTACAAAAATCACCATGGCTTCAGAACCTCAGCGATGCTCCTGCAGCCGGGCCAAGCCCGACTCATCCACGCCTCCCATCGCCATAGGCTCCAGTCACTGCCCGTTCTGCGATATCCAGTCCGACTGGTCCAAGCCTCGACGGGAATCCTCTTCTAGCTCGGCCAAGCTTGGCTCATGGGCCTCGAGGCTCCCCACTGTGCCTTTCGTTCCTCGCCCGCCCCCCTTCTACGTCCGGGTCGAGGCCAATACTCATATCACCGAAGAGCATACGAAGAGGGCTCTACGCAATGCAGGTCGCTCAGATGACGTGGATTTCTGGTCCCAAAACCCCGAGTACTTCACCCTGGAAATCATGGTCATGATCCCGTGGGTGGCCGTAGGCAAAGGAAACTTGGTCACGCCAGCTGAACCGAAAGACTGCGTTGGTGTTGTTGGTCGCGCAAGATTTCGTATCACCTCCGAGCACCCCAACGGTGAGCTCGACGCAATTAACTTGCCATCGGACTTTCCCGAGCTAGACCTATCTCGGTATTACCGTCGGGCTGGTTTGGTGCAGTCCGGGCTGGATGGATAAGGAGCCAAGGAAACTTGTAAGTGTAGATATCGTGATAGAGGTTGGAGTTTGAAGCAGCCTATATGCTCGAAAGGATAAGCTGCTTGAAGCGGTTGTAGATGTCAGTATCGATATAAATACACTCATTTTCCATCATTTAACGTTGAACCGTAAAGAAACCGTGAATATCATCGCAAGTATATACAGTCGGAATTGAGCTAGCTGAGACTTGAGAATGGCGTTTAGAAGTAGCTGTACGTGAAACAATCTCCAAGTCGTTGGTATCATTGAAACCACTGACTGGCTGTCTTGGACATAAACCAGCAGATGGGACCTATCTGCCTTCGACCACTTCGCAAGGCTTCGTGCTCTTCTATTCTATCTCTATGCGTCTAACAACACATGAATATGTACACCAGGATGGGGCAAAATGTCCACAACACCCAGATACTTGTAATCTCCAACTAATTATTCGATCCAGATCAGAACCAATCCCACACCCTCTTCCAGATAGATACCTGGCCTGGCACATTCCGCGACGCCGGACCGCTCTTGTGATCCAGATCAGTTCTCCTGCCACTATCAAGATCAATGCTCCAGCTGCGCTTGAGCGGATCAGACCCCCGCCAGAACAACTTGCAGACCACGTAGATGATCCCAAACAGAGGGACCAGAATATACGCGTCCACAAAGTTGCCGGCATCAAACGGCGACAGTGTCGTCCAGCCCTGAACCAGCGCCAAAAAGATACACGCCCCGAGGCCGAGCCAGGCGAGATACGGGAATCCAAGAGCCTTGTAGGGCAGCTCACTGACGCTTCGGCCCTGGACGAGCCAGGCACGGCGGAAGCGGATATGGATAAGACAGATGCTGCCCCAGACGAGAAAAGCGCTGACGCCGGAGAGGTTGACGATGTAGCTGTATGCCTTGGAAGCGCCAGTGGAAACGTTCATCATGGAGATGGAGCCGACGGCGTTGGTGATGAGGATGGCCCAGACGGGGACGCCCCAGCGGTTGGTCCAGCCAAAGATCTTGGGTGCCTTGCCGGACTGCGCCATGTAGAAGACGGTGCGGGAGCCGATGTAGATGGACGAGTTGATGGCGGACAAGCAGGTGACGAGAATGAAGGCGTTGATGAGATGGACGCCTAAAAAAAACGTTAGCATTATGTGCTTGGGTGGTTCTTGACGTGTCAACCAACCTCCTTTCCAGCCAGCAGTCTGAATGGCGATAGTCATTGGGCTCTGCAGAGCCTTGGAGCCGCCATTGATAAGTCCGTCCGCATCAGCTCGGCAGGTGAGGCCAAAGAAGAAGGCAGATCCCATGTAGACAAAGATGATGCGCCAAAAGACCTGTCGAATAGCCTGGGGAACCGCAACACCCGGGTTCCTCGTCTCGGTGGCAGCAATGGCAATGGACTCGACGCCGGAATAAAAGGTCGCGCAAAAGACAAAGACTGTGGCAACACCTCGAAAGCCATTGCCGTTGAAAGCTCCAGGGTCGTGCCAGTACCTGAACCCGAGAGGTTTGTCCTGACCGATAAGACCGCCGGCAGCGTATATAATGGCAAAGACGAAATACGCAGTCAGACCAAGGAGCTTCAGCAGAGCAAGCCAAAACTCGGCCTCGCCAAAGGCCTCGATACCAAGCAGCTGAAAGCCCAGAAACACCGTCCAGAAGATGAGGAAGTAACCCCAGAGAGGGACCACGGGCGCCCAGTAGGTGAGGATGCTGCAGATGACGTTGTACTCGTTGGCCAGGACGGCGGCCCAGATGATGAAGTAGTTCCAGCCAACGGCGACAGAAAAGGACTTGTCAACCATGCGCTCGGCGAGAGAGATGAAGGAGCCTCCGCCGGGGTATAGAGTGGTCACCTCGCCGAGGGACTGCATGATGGAGAAGGCAATGATACCTAAGGGTTAAGAGTCAGCTTCTGGTCGAGCTCATCTTGACATGTCCTAATATGGACATTGCTTCCTCATAAAATCCGAGATAGCAAAGGGAATCATACCAACAACACCAAACCCGATGAGTAACGAAGCAGGCCCTCCCTTATTCAACGCACCACCCGCGCCAACGAGCAATCCAGGCCCAATAATACCAGCCAGAGCCATCATTGAAAGATGCCGGTTCTTCAAGCCACGCTTGACGCCCGAGTCGGGATCCACAGAGCTGGCTTCATCCGTCTCGGTCGGCTGCGCAAAGTCATAGTTGTCATACTCGGCTGGGCCATCAGCCGCGACGACGACGCCTTCGTCCTCCTTGCGATTGAACATGACTGTTTATCACCTCGGCCAGGCGGGGGGACTGTGAGGGGTTTGTCGCCTGGAGATAAGAGATGAAGTGAGACGCGATATCACGACAAGCGGTGATAGTGGAATTGCGCCCCAGCGACAGGCCCGCGAGCAGAGACAATTTATGTATATAAAAGCTCTCTATCCCAGACAGGCAAAAGACGAGTAGAGAAAAGTCAAGATAGAGTTGCGAGGCGCTGGGATGGCGATTATGGCATCACCAAGGGCCCGCAAGACTAACGCAGCTGGGGTGTAGAGCCCATGATAAAGAGCAAGGATCGGCCCGCTCGTGGTCCTCGAGAGATTGTCCTCATTCGGTGCTCTCTGGAGGTTGGTTCGCAGCAAGTGAGAGCTGCCTGGGTTGAGGGGACGAACCAAGGAGAAACATCCCGGTTCTAGCGCTCACAGGGGGGGTGTCATGACCCAGCCAGACAGAGACAGATCTGACCTTCCCGTGCCCTTGGACCGAGTTCAACTCTTGTCCTAATGGTCTGCTTTGTCGCGTCGTCCTTTGCTTTCTTGAGGCTCGAATGAACACCCCCACCCGAGGCGTCCAAACATGTGGCTCTACTCCCCGTTTTCGCGTGCCCAAGGTCGCATTTGTGGCGTGTGAAATGTCCCTGTGTCTGCACCAAAACCCGGGGATGGCGAGATACGCCATAGGCATTGCCGATCACGACATCGGCCGCGCTTTGGCTAAAAGAGTTTTGCAAACGGCCGAGGGACCGTAGTAAAGTGGTCCGGGGTGGAGATTGTCTCTAGCGCGAGTATCGAGACATTCAAGGTGGAACTTGAAGATTTCGAGACATGACAGAGAGAAGGCGCCAGGGTCTTGGTGCTTCTTGGCAATTGAACCTTGAGATGATGGCGAAAGTGCACGGAGCTTCAAACATCAGTTGATTATTCGCCGTCGAGAATGCTGTTTGGTTATGATTTAGTCATTGAATCGATTATGCCATCTTGCTCGCAATGACGATGTTGAATTGCGAGGGTAATATTGACAACGCGTGGTCCTCATTTCGTCCAATCAACATCATCTGTGTCTCAGCCTCTCGAGGTTCCTCCACGTCAATTCAGCTGTCTTGTCTTGACGGAACAAAGTCAGTACTCACGACAGACATCCTTCACATGCTTAGCCCCCACGCGGTCTCCTTCGTTCACACAACTCCGGGCTAGTCCGGACCATCGGCACGGCCATGCTCCGTCTTCTCGTTGACCACCTCGTGGGGCCGGCTCCGCAGCAGTGTCATTGCATTTCGCCCAATGCTTTTTTATGTAGAAGGGTAGTCAAGGACAGCATAGTCTTGAATTCGTGTGGTTGTCAAATAAAGCTCCCCGGGAGATCAGTGCCCTCAACTTGACTCGATGGCGCTGTGTGTCTTGTTAAGTCTATACCATATCAACGGTCAACTCCCAGAGCCTTCCCATGTCGTGCCCATAACTCAGGCGAAGCAAGAGACCTAGCAGTCTCGCTCGACTCGCGCGACCGCAACACATCGTGAATACCATTATCATGTCTCATTAGTCATGATATCTATCCCATATTACACCTCAACGCCACCAAGAATCTCCTCAAAGACCTCCAAGTTCCCCTCGTTTCTTCGATCAAACACAGCAAACCACACCTCCTCCCACCAACCACCCTGGAACTCTGGCTCCTTTAGCACCTCCAGCCAACAGTGAGCTACGTCTCTCGGCGGGTTTCTAAACGCGCCGCATCCCAGTGCCCCCAGGACAAGCAGGCCGTGATCCCGCCTCGCGGCCATTCGCAGGCATAGCCTCATCTTGAGCTTGGTGAGGTCTCGATCCGTAGGTCTGGCAAAGACAACCCTATCAACAAGGCCGCCAGGTGTCTGTTCAGAGACTGTGTTGACAGGAGGTCCGCGCAGAGCGGCAATGCTCAGGACGCTGACGACGGGGAGGTCTTCGACTTTGGTATCTGGCATGAGGAGCTTGTGTCCGGAATCTTGGTCGGAGCGAATAATGACGACGTCGGGGGTGTAGATGCCCATGCGCTGCTTCCACGGGTAGTATCGTCGATGTAGGGATAGGTACAGCGAGCTGCGGTAACAAAGAGCTTCTTCCTGGGCTCGCGCTCCCTTCAGCCATCCTCCGCCGGGACTGACATGGCTGGCCATGTTCAAGACAGCGACGCGACCAGATGAGGGTCCCCTTGAAGAAGCGAGGGTGATGGCGGCGTTAAAAGAGTCATCATTGATGATCCTGATGGCCGTCTTTCCTAGAGGCGCCCGCTTGGGGCATTCGGCAGGCCTGAGCGGCGGAAGAGTCTCGTAGTAGAGTGCCTCAGATCTGCTGGCCTGGATGTCTGGCAGGTCTTCGAGTATATCGGGGAGCACCGTTCGCGTCTCTTTAGCGACGGCTGCGAGCTCGGCGCCTCGTCTCCAGCTGTCCTTGTGTCGGCTGCGCGCAGACTGTGAATACTGGGAGGATTGAGCTGGGGCTGATGAAGATGGCTCTGCAGCAGGAGTGGCAGGCTTGGGGGTTGGTTTCTTAGAGAGCCATGTATCCAGCGTTCCCTGGCCGCGGCCAAGGTTGGAAGACATGTTCTATGCGATTTGACGAGTCTGGCTTCAAGCGAGCGGCGGAGTTGGTAAAATTATCGTCAGTCTTTAATCCTTTTCTTTTTCTCACTTTCTTTTCTCTTCTTTGCTTTGGCGTTTTGTCGAGTTCAAATTCTGTTCGCTTTCTACTTGCAAAGTGATGGCAGAGTATGCTGGTTGAGCAGCCTTAAGCAGGCACCAGCAGCGCCCCATCAGTCACGCCGCGCAAACGGAGCTAGTCGCGTGCCCCAGCTTGAACTTGGGTTGGAGCAGCTGCATCTCAGCGTCAACCTCAAAAGAGCTTTTCCCACTGAGTACTTAATCACCAGCCGTAACTTGTAAGAAATCAACCAAGTGCTACAAAAACATAGTGGTCGCCTTGCTCCTCTGGGGGGGCATTCTATCTAATATACAAATATTCATGTCCATAATTCAGGTCGGGGTATCAATAGCTACAGATATGGTACATATTCATACACATCTCCAAAAGGGGAACGAAACCTCACGCACGAGTCTTGATGGCTCCGTCGGGAACCTCATCTGAAGCCTCAAACTTCCTCGGGATGAGTCCTTCGGCCATATCAATCGCCCCTTGCATATCATTCTTGTTGAACAAGAATAGTCCCTGGATCGCCGCTGTGCTTGTATGTCGGTTCGATGGCTTGCCATCTGGTCCTTTACCAAATAGACCCAGTTCTTCAAGCCGGCTCAAGAAACGTTCGCGGCCAGAGTGATCTGTATCAACGTCGCCGTAGAATCGATCCCACATCTGGGCAGCCTGGTAACGCGTCGCCTCCCCAATGCGGAGCATCAAGTCCACACGACCAGGCCGAATCAGCGCAGGGTCGAGACGGTCCACGTGGTTTGTCGTCAAGAAAGCGATCCGCTCTTCACCGGCAGCAACACCGTCCAGGGCGTTAAGGAGCCCGGAGAAGGTCACAGTTGCGCCATTGTAACCGTCGGCATCTCGTTGTCGTCGGTTAACAAACGCCGCGTCGGCATCCTCAAGCAGTAGCAGACTCCTCTTCGGCAGTTTGGTGAGAAGATAGGCCAGCTTGTCGTCCGTCATCCCCATCTCGCTAAGGTTGATCATGGCCACGCTAAA
This sequence comes from Fusarium setosum, assembly GCA_013623625.1. Taxonomy (NCBI): domain Eukaryota; kingdom Fungi; phylum Ascomycota; class Sordariomycetes; order Hypocreales; family Nectriaceae; genus Fusarium; species Fusarium setosum. The sequence goes on along the minus strand of JABFFE010000741.1, from coordinate 25,589 downwards.
GTCCAGCTCTCCTGCAAGTGCCTGGATGAACGACGTCTTTCCACTACCTGGGGGACCAAACAGCAGATAGCCCCGTCGGTACGGAATGCCACGGTCCACGTACCATTGCTGCCGGTTCAGGAAGTCCTGCACGTCGCCCACAATGCTCTCCTTGACACCTTCATCCAAGACCACAGAACCAAGAGGGCGCTTCTTCCTTGGGTCACCAAGAGGTACCCAGTCCATTCCTCGAGCCGAGTATACAATCGTCTTGCCCTCGTTGGCCTTGGCCGCCAGCTGATGCGCCTCACTAAATACGGCCTCAAAAACATGTCGGTGAGCCCAAAGCGTCGTCAATTGGACAATCTCGTGTGGTTCACCCGTGTTCATATTCGCCGTATTGTGCTTCTCTCGGTTCACCGCAATGTACGCATTGCCAAACTTGACGATGTGCCGTCCGTAGCCGGGCTGGAGGAAGAAATGCGCATGCTGTGGTCCGCTGACGCCAGGTGTTCGGGATGCAGTCGTCGTCGTGACCGATAGGTTATGAATTCGGGTCAAGCGAGAGGCAATGAAGCCTGGGTTCTCGCGGGGCTGCGACAGCCATGCCAGGATCCATGGGTAGGCGGGATCCTGTTTGCTGATCTCGACGTTGACGAGCAATCGACGGCGAGCTACTCCGAGGGCGGATATGGCGCCTTTTCGAGCGAATGCGGCGGCTGCGCCGAGGGAGGCGAGGCCGATACCGCCTGCGAACAGCGGGTTGTCGAAGAGGGCATTGATGTTGAGCCCCGACGCCGCTGCGGGTTCCGCGGTCTTGCCGGCATTTGGGAAGCTCGTGAGAGCTTCCTTGAGCGTTTCCTCGTCCATTTTCGGCGGGGTAGAAGTCGAATGAGTGACTACACTGGTGCGGCCGTGTTTTCACATTGGTCCTCGTTGACTTTGTCGACCGACGGGCATCAATTAGAATCACTGGCACCGTGATGCGTGATGCTGGAGAGCGGAAGTCGAGCTGGTACAGCTGGTCCTCTTTTTTTTTCTGGAGCGTCATGCACGTGAGCCAATGAGTATTCTAGACCAAGGAACAGGATGAAAGCATTTCGAGTTGAGTCTCCGAGAACAGCACCCAGCTTGCGGTTGATTGAACGCTGTTGTTTTCATGAGTTCCATATTCATTGTAAATCATGAAGGGCGCTAAAAGTTATCGAGTTGCTGCGTCTTAATGTTAGGGAAGACGAATCTCGGCGTTGGTGTCAACGTTGGTTATTTCGCGTTTCGCGTTGAACTCGGCCGTGGTTTAGACTAGCCTATTCCTAAGGCCTAGTAAAGTCTGCTAAACCTTAGTTTAAACTTATGGTGATTATTTGAAGACATTTACCTGAGATCACAATTGGCCTTGGTGTTTACTAGATCTATCGTCTAGCGACGATAGGTCGAGGAATTCTAGGCAACGCACTCTAGAAATGCTATAACTCAGCTAAAAATAGAAGGAATCAATGACATGTCAATGATCGACCTCGTCCGAGACGATGATAATAAATTTTACTTGTAGAATTGTCGTTGGTTAATGCGCTACAGGGTAGGTCACTTTGTCTTGGCGCAAAATGCTCAACACCACAACACCATCATCTAGGATCACCACAACACCAAAAAAAATCGCGAAAAATGCAAAAAGGAAGCCGATGGGCACTGAGAGACATGCTTCCGCCAGGGCTTGAACCTGAGGCCTTCGCATCACCGGATACTCGGTATGAAGTATTAGTACGACGCTCTAACCAACTGAGCTACGGAAGCCGATCAGCTTTTGATGAACGCCCCATCGTTTTCACGATCCAAGCCTGTCGGAGTCTCGCTTACCTTCGCATGCATTGAGCCCTTGTCTCAGGGGTGGCCGTTGGCTGACAGCACATGTGAGTGGGGAGCGGGGCGTTGGGGCATGAGCCTCGAAGGACTTCCGGAACCTCATCGCGAAGCGGGGTCAAAGGGACGAATGGAGGCACTAGTGGGGTTTAGATCTCGTAAAGACAACGTACTTGGTACGTGATGTCGTGCCTCGAATGGCGTCCAATTGCGGGTGAAGGGGACCGCGTTCGGGTCGGCCGACGAGGCAGATTGATCAGGTATGCAATTGAGTGACTTGCCGGGCGTTCGAGAGCAGATAATTCGTGACATGACGAGTTTCATCGGAGACGGGGCTTGTCAGATCATAGGAAGCCGGATATGAATGATACTGAGGATGTGCCTGACGGATGTTCACCCGATACTGCGCATGTAAGCTTCGGCATTGGCAAAGCAATAAGAAGCATGTGCCTGATTCTTCACCACTGCGTAGACTGTAGAGGCTGTCTTACAGCATCTCGGTATGAGGGCCCGAACTGAAGGCGAGCTACCATTGTCCGATTTCCCGGCAGTCTAATGCCTCCATGATGAATCGACAGCGTATTCGGGGATACATCCCCGAGAGCTGCTATATCGGCTTGCTCATGACCAGTTCGCCGCTAGTGATGTCGAGATCCGCAGGATGTGAGTTGAGATCATGAACAGTCTCGGGCCTAGCATGAGCGTACTGGACATGGCCCTGCGGCGGGAAAACACGTTTCGGGACTGCGCCAGTGCGGCATATCCAGATTGGCTCTTGCCGGCTCTGCAGACTGCATCGATGCGTTGGACTGTGCGATTGGCTTTGGTTCGCAACGTTGGAGGTGGTCCGGGAGATCAGGACCAGCGGCAGTCCGCCCGGCGTGCCCCAGCCGTCGCGGCGCGCCAGCCAACCGTGTCGCTCACGATGTTCAAGTATGCGGGGGAGATGGGGTCACACGAGAACAAAAGTCAGCGTGTTGCCAGCAGCGACGAGTGACGGCTCCCGATCGATGGGCTCCAAGGGCCATGCCGTCCCGCATGTTTCCGTTGAGTGCCCCGAGGCATCGGCTACGGTAGGAAGAGGTCTCGGCAATGAGGAGGAAATCATATAAGTCGGCCTGCCCCTCCCATCGCCCAGATGACGTTCTCTTGGTGTTTGATTTCTGAATTCCTGACATCTCCTCCACTCTTCCCGCTACACGTCGTCGTCGACATCATCGCTGGGTCGTCCGCCTCCCTGTCAAAAGCGTGTAAGTCGAGCCACTCTCCACTGTCGCAAACCAAATCCAATCCCATCCACTGCATTTGTCCTCCAATGGCGCTGCTCTGTCGGCGACTCCACTTTACCACCGAAGAGATTCCAACCTACACTCTCAACAACGTCAGAGAGCTTCCACTAGCTGGCTCGAGTGAGTTCTGCTGGGGAAGCCGTCGCTTGTTAATGTCTTGGTGTGACGGGGATGTTTGAGCCGGTGTCGCGCTGCAGCGGAGACGAAGTGGGCGAAGAGAGAACAGGCTGAGAGGCGTTAGAGGGAGAGTGAGGCGTGCAGAGACAGACAGAATGCGAGAGTAGAAGCATATCGGCCGGGGAGCCGCCGCGGAGACACCGGGCATTGACGCCTCCGGGGAGCTGATCCGGGCTGAGGTGTGCGGTGAACGATTGCGGCCGGATGAGGCGACCTCCAATCGACTCACTTGGCGATGCGGTGAATCGGTCTACATCTCAGCCCATTCAGCAGCCTGGAGAGCTCCGAAGCTCAAGCAATGGGCCATGAATCTCAGACGATGCGCCATGGATGCTGTTCCTCGCCAATCGAGAGACATCGTGTTGCAAAAAAGAAATTGAGGACCACGGCTCCCGAGATGAGCAGGTCCGCTCTCTTATCATGCCTTTGGTCTGTGTCTCACCGACATGACGCTGTTGGATGTTGTAACAGCTCATGGCCTCGAGCTCATGAACTCATTCTGGCCCGCGCACTGAGCAGCCCTGGGAAGGGAGCGTGGGAGCCCTCCTGCCCTGGCTTCTGTCTGCCCCTCCTCGTCCCTTGCACCTGCCGTTTTGCCCCTCCCTCAACTCCTTTGCTTTATCGATAAGCTTCAACAGACTACCTAGAAAACCCCGCGCAACGCCATCCTCCACCGTCATAGTCCCCTCCATCAACTAACAACTTTTTGTCTCGCTCAACAGATTCTTCCCTTCTTTATCCCTCGACCTACTTGAGTTGAGCTCATCTCGATCGATCCTTCGACTTTTACAACACAACCACCGCAAAAATGGGCGTCCAAGATGTTTTGAGCCGCAAGTCCGGCGTCATTGTCGGCGACGATGTTCTTCGTCTGTTCGAGTACGCTCGTGAGAACCAGTTTGCTATTCCCGCCGTTGTACGTTCCGACCAGAATACTCGAATCCAAAGGAAAGCATGCTAAGATGCCAATTCACAGAACGTCACCTCCTCCTCCACCGTCGTCGCTACCCTCGAGGCTGCCCGCGATGCCAAGTCCCCTATCATCCTCCAGACCTCCCAGGGTGGTGCCGCCTACTTTGCTGGCAAGGTATATCCCTCAGATAAATAGCTTGAAAGATGAAGACAAATCTAATCAACTGTAGGGCGTGAGCAACACTGACCAGGCCGCCTCCATCGCCGGTTCCGTCGCTGCTGCCCACTACATCCGCTCCATCGCTCCCACCTACGGCGTCCCTGTCGTCCTCCACACCGATCACTGCGCCAAGAAGCTTCTCCCCTGGCTCGACGGCATGCTCGACGCCGACGAGGCCTACTTCAAGGCCAACGGCGAGCCCCTCTTCTCCTCCCACATGATTGATCTCTCCGAGGAGCCCGTCGACTGGAACGTCGAGACCACCGCCAAGTACCTCAAGCGTGCTGCTCCCATGAAGCAGTGGCTCGAGATGGAGATTGGTATCACCGGTGGTGAGGAGGATGGAGTCAACAATGAGGACGTTGACAACGCTTCGCTCTACACTCAGCCTGAGGACATCCTCAACATCTACAACACCCTTTCCCCCATCTCCCCCTACTTCTCCATTGCCGCTGGCTTCGGCAACGTCCACGGCGTCTACAAGCCCGGTAACGTCAAGCTCCACCCCGAGCTCCTCGGCAAGCACCAGGAGCACGTCAAGGCCGCCTTCAAGTCCGACAACAACAAGCCTGTCTTCTTTGTCTTCCACGGTGGTTCCGGCTCTTCCAAGCAGGAGTACCTCGACGCCATCAGCCACGGTGTCGTCAAGGTCAACATGGACACTGACATGCAGTTCGCCTACATGTCCGGTATCCGAGACTATGTCCTCAACAAGAAGGACTACCTCCTCACCGCTGTCGGCAACCCCGACGGTGAGGATAAGCCCAACAAGAAGCACTTTGACGTAAGTTCCGAGCTACTCGCAATTTCCTATTATGACTCATGCTAATATTTGCGATTAGCCCCGTGTCTGGGTTCGCGAGGGTGAGAAGACCATGTCCGCCCGTGTCGCCGTGGCTCTCAAGGACTTCAACGCTGCCGGTACTCTGTAAATGTCTATAAAGCCATTTACCGGCAGTAGTAATATCCCCGAGACTGAGACATGAGTGATGGATCACTTGAAAAGGGAGCGCCCAAGAAGAGGCTCTTACCATTGGTTAACATAAAGGAATTGTAGTCCATAGTCGAAAGGGGCATTATTAGGCGATGAAAGCAGTAAAATAATGAAAAAAAGAAAGAGATGATGTACAAAACTGGTTCCGTGATGGCCACTGTGACCGGACCGCATGAGTATGAAGTGGATGGTAATAATAACTTGAGGTGGTTTGGAATTTATGACTTCTGACCATCGCTCGGAGGCGTACCGAATCGTTGGAACCGCTTCATTAATCATAGAACGCATAGTGTTCTTAGTATCGTACAGCCTTGCTTCCCCTGATCCCCTAAGTGGCTCTTCACAAACCGCTCCTCGCATCGGACGAAAAGCAGAGCGCCGTTTATTGTAAGCTATGCCCATCTCTTTTCCTCCCCAACTTGCTTCTCCCGATTCCATATCTTTTTGTTGCCATTACATCCACCTCCTTGACCATTTCTTGATATCGTTGCTGCTCGATCGAGACGGCCGTGGGCGTAACTACCAACCCAATAGCTCCGTCTCAATTCTGGCTACATCCTCCTCAGTGAGCTCTTGAGCAGACTGGGTTTCGGCCTTGGCCTTGTCAAATCGCCAGAGACCGCCCGTCTTGTCGGCGTCTCCGTCGACCGGTACGCCGACAACCTTGCCGAGCTGCTCGAGGACGTCATCCTCACCCTCGACAGCGGTGAAGTACTGACGCTCCCAAGTGCGGCCCTCATCGCGCTCCTTGGTTCGCATGTCACGCTGGGCCTGCTCAATCTTGCCCTTCTCAATACCAGTCGTGTCCATGTCGCCCTTCTGGATGGCCTCAGCGACACGAGCCCAAGCGCGGCGGGACTCAAGGGGGTGTTGCTTGTCGGCAGGGGCAACTTCGAGCTCGGTCTGCGCCGTGTTGACAGCGTCGTAGGTGCTGACTAAAGTAGACTTGGAGTTTGTTTTTGCGGGACCTGAGTAGATCTCAAAGGTCTTGTTCCACTGGCCGGTGACGTTGTAGAGGACCTCTTTGTCCTTACCCGTGGGGGTAATAGTGGCAACGATGGTGTTCTTCTTGCCAGACAACCAGCCCTTGCCGCTATAGTCAATTTTGGCTGTGTAGCCGCTGGAGCTAGCAATGTAACTTGATCCATCAAGCTCAACAAACGGGGCACCAAAGATCAGGCCCTCGATGTGGAGACCAGGCAGGGTGATGAGGTAGGACTCGGTTTCCCCCGAGGCCAGAGGAACGCGCAGAACGGCGTGGCCGATTTGCTTGACAATAATGGTGCTCTTGAAGGTAGCCTTCTGAGCATTGTAACCCTCGAGCTCGATGCCGGTCTTGTCGTTGCGAATGCAGTAAGCCGTGGCAGGGGGGTGGTGGCTGACCTGCTCCGAGACAAGCGTGGTCTTTCCAGCATCATCGGACCAAGTACCAAGGAATAGCTCGCCCAGGAAGGGGTTTAGGGGCTTCTTCTCGTTGCCGAACTGCTCGCTGCGGCTGGCGTACTGGTGCTTGAGGGTGGAGAGGAACCACTTGAGGACGAGCATAGCGCGCTTGGCAGGATCTTCCTCGTCGGCCGGGGCTGTCAAGACGGGAGGGTGCGTGGCCCAGTAAGCGGAGAACTCGGTGAGGGACTGGGAGGATAGAATGAACGGGGGCGCGGTTAGGGAGGAGAGGTCGCCATTGAAGGATGCGATGGACTATAGAGCACGTCGCGAGGACAAAGGTTAGCTACTGGAATTAACCAGGGGTTGCCCATGGACAATGGGAATCGATGGGAGCTAGGGGCAAATCGATACCTTGAGGAAGGCGGTCCAGCTACTGCTGTTCGCCTGTGCAGGCGTAACGGCTCCAGATGACGCCATGGTTGTAGATATGCGATGTACACGGAAGAAGCGGAGTGGGAGATATTTTGAGGTGGGAGGGTTTCGCGACACGCGGTGATGGAGAGGTCTCGTGTGGTGGACGAGGGGCTCGATTGCGGATTGCGGGGTTGTAAGCAGGGGGGAAGAACAACAAGTCAGGATGGAGCACGCGGGGCACTCTTCTGCTGCAATGCGGAAGGTTTGCACAGGGTGTTTGTTTGTTGATGTGTCTTGGAAGTAAGAAAGGGTCAAGGTCGTCGAGATGTTGGAATTGCCCCGTTTTATTAACAGATCGGTGACGGCTTGGAAGTTGGGGTCGTTTATTTAGTTGGCGCCTTGCCGGTTTCAAGGGGAGAAAGGGAGAAAGGGGGAAGATGAGCCAGGAACAACAACAACACACAGACAGCAAGGGAGGAAGGAAGAGGAGAGGAGAAAAAGACAGCAAGAAGCAGGAGGCGCGATGATGGCAACCAAGATTTACTTTAGGCAAGCCCAGCCAATATTGGGTAATTAATGGCTGATCACGAGACTAGACTGCTGTTCAATCAACCCCAGTAGATGGCTCGAGCAGAGGAGATTGAGATGCGCCCATCATGCATCATGAGGATCCCGAGCTAGGAGGGCGGCTGTGCCCATCGCCAGCTAAACGATTACGTCAACACATGGAATCTTCAATTTTGCTCCCGTGTCCTCCGTAGGTATGGTTGGGGGTCCTAAGCCAGATGGCTCAATGGCCTGTTCTGGCAGGTCTTTGGTGGGCACAAAGCCGCGGGAAAATAGGTACTGTACGGAGTCGCTCACAAGAACCTCCCCAACAAGCAATTTGGTAATCTAACATCACGTCACTCTCGCGGCCCGGAAGCGCTTCATCCCGCGCGCCGCTTTGTAAGGTGCTCTGCCAAGGGCACCTCGGTGTCCAATACGTACAGTACAATCCAGACAAGGCGGCCTCTGAGGGATATGAATTCATTAAACGAAGGAGCCAGCCCACGCGACAGTCCCGAGTACGAGTGTCAATGTAACCTTTGCTAGTGGGGTTCGCCAAAGCTTATCCTAGCTTCACCTCGTTACCCATCGCACATCGGATATACGGGAATAGCATCGTGTTCGTCTCTTACTATTTAACAATATGGACTGCCCCTTGGATGCTGGAGAAATGCCCTCGCTATCGCATTCAGTACATCGACGTCATCGACACCCCTGTCGAAAGATCAGCATCGTCTGCACGATGCCCCAATGAGACAGCGCTACATGCAACCATTTACGCATGCGTGCGTTTCGAATAACAAGGGTCATGCTCTCTGTGGTAGAGCCAAGGCACAATGTCGTCAACCTCATCGACAAAAGGTAGTGAAACCTCGTTGACAAAAACAATTCTTTTGTGGTATCTCATAAGGCTACAAGCAGCTATACACTAAACAATACAATATAGTTCTATCATCCAGTCGTCAAATACCCTGCCCATCCATCTAACCTTGACGCCAAACATTAGTCCCAGTCAGTTATATTTCCATCCCTCGATTAACTCCGCAACTTTGTCAAGCCCTCGTTGCATAGCCATCCCAGCCGGTGTTCCCTGTCGATAACCTCTTGCGCCGTCCCTTTCCTCCCATGCATCCCATACAGCATTCGCGTGGCACTGCCGTGCCCCCTTTTCTAGCAACATCTTCACACCTCCTATGTGACCGCGAAGGGCTGCATAATGTAGTGCTGTTGCACCCCGATCATTCTGATGGTTGACATCGATTCCCTGCTGGAGCAGGAGCTTGAGTGTCGCCTGATTCGCTGATGCCTCAAACAGAACCGTATCGCCATGTGTCGTCAAGGCTTGCGCGTTGGCCCCTAGTCGCAGCAGTAACTGGACTGTCGAGAGATGCCCATGGGAGGCTGCGACCGACAGGGGTGTTCGGCCAGGAAAGATGGTGCTCTCGAGACAGGCACCGTAAGACACAAGTCGAAGCAGGATGTCGTCTCGCGCATGTTGAGCGGCAACGTGAATCGGCGTCGTCGGTGGCTCGGGTACTAGATACTCTTCGCTATCCCCACAGCTGCTTATCGGCGTCATTTGCAAGCCAGCGCCCTTCTCTAGAAGTGCATTGACTAGGTTGTTGTCCCCGACCTTGACAGCATGTGAAAGCACGCTCATGCTGTCAGGTCCTACTCGCTCGACATCGGCACCGAGCTTGATCAAACGAAGAGCACTCTGGACATTGCCAAGCTTGGCCGCCACCAACAGAGGAGTCTCACCCATTCTGTCTATGGGGTCAATAGGCGCTCCTGCTTCGGCTAGGAGTCTAAGCACGTAGGGCTTGTCCTTGTGTGCCGCCATATGCATTGGCGAGTATCCAGACTGGCCGGTGATGGACGGATCTGCTCCATTAGCAAGGAGATACCGTACAGTTTCATCATGTCCTGTCGCCGCCGCAGCAAGGAGCGGAGTATTGCCATTCCGACTTGACTGGTTCGGGTTTGCTCCGCTATCGAGGAGAACAGCAGTGATGGGCGTGCAGCGTGAGCTAATGGCCATCGTTAGGGGCGTGTGTTCTCGGAGGATCCGGTCGACGTTGGCACCTTTCGATACCAACACCTGCGTAAACTCTTGATTCCGCATCGAAATGGCCAGATGAAGTGCCGTCTTGCCATCAGGTAACCGTACCTCCAGGTCCGCGCCGGCCTGAACCAACCTTGCCGCTGCCCCCCATCGCCCGTTTTGAAGCGCCACATGAAGCGGAGTATGTCCTTCATAATCGACAAGATTCAGGTCGGCTCCGGCATTGATCAGAACGGGTAGTGTCTCATCCTCGAGGACATCTGACGCGGCAGAGTGGTGGAGGGCCGAGCGTCCTTCGTTATCAATGGCATTGATGCGTGCCTTCATGTGAACCACAAGCGTGGCAAACTGCTCCGAAAACCCACATTTGATGCCTCTCATTAATGCCGTGTCACCGTCTATTGTTGGCTCGTCAACATCCGCCCCAGCGACAATGAGAAATGCCGCGATGAGCATGTGCCCTTTGTCAAAGGCACGATGCAGGGGAGAGAGCATTGACCCGGTTAGTATGATGTTTGGATCTGCGCGCTCGAGAAGAATCTCAAACACAGTTGCCTCATCGCTTCGTTCAATGGCGTAGTGCAGTTCGTGTGCAACCTCGTTGCTTCGCCGATAATCAACTCCTGGAGGTGGCACAAGCGTGTCTAGGAGCACCTGAATTTCGGTAGAGTCACTGACTCTAGGGAGTACGACAGACCGTTGATTAGGCGCCGTGAACCTTCGACCTAAATTTCGCAGAGCCTCATCTACACTAACATCAGGCTCGATCACTCGACGTCTGCTGGTAACATCTTCCCCGAGGCTATACCCAGCCCTGGGAGGATGTCAGCATGTAACATTCCAGAAGAACAGGTGACCTACCGGGTCGCAGTGTTCAGAAGAGTATGGAGAGACGCCTGGTGGGTGCGAAGGCGACCCAGAAACTCCTTCAAAGTTGCCTCATTCCAGACGATGATGAGTTGCGGCTCATTGAGATGAATACCGCTGTCTCTGTCCGGTCCCTTGATGCGCTTGAGGGCGGCCCGTAGCTCGTGAACATCTTTTGAAACCGAGTAGACGAATTCGTTATTCGATGCCCGAATATCCTCTGCGCCCCCGTCAATTGACCGACTAAGTTCATGTAGCCTCCCGAGCGCATCTGTGATCGCCCGACACTCTTTGGCGAGGGCGGATAAGGTTACTGGGCTTGTGTTCAGGCAGTTGGCAACGCCCCTGCAGTCGTCTGATAGCTGGTCGCATGTGTCGATCAGATCCTCGAGGCTTTGCTTCTCGACTCGACTTCGAAGGGGATCCATGCCGAGACGATGGAAAAATTGACGGCAAATGAAGTAATCAAAGGCTGCACCAACGCACAACTCGCACAAGACACGCGCAGGAAACCTGGGGGGTAATGTACGATTTGACAGCTCGAGGACGCCCACTGCCTCAGCGGATCCAGCCCGTGCTTCCCCGTGCTCGTGTTCGTGCGCTACAGAGGGTTGAAGCCTCAAAGCAAAGAGTGACGACGGTCCGCGCTCTACCTGCTGCACAGCGTCGTCACACGCCGAGTCTAATCCACTGCACTGGAGGCCCGAGACGCAGAGCGAGTCGGCTTCTGGCCCGGCACCAAGCCAACATCATGATCTTTAGCGCGGGTGCGTGGCAGATGGGATCCTGGGCGTTGCAGCTAGCGCGACTCGCGATGGAGCAGAGCAGCCACCACAAACCGTCACCCAACCATTTGGGTCTTTGCTGATCAGCACAGAGACTACCTGGAACGGCCTCGAATCGGCAGCTGAGCCAGGCTTGCCGGGCGACGGAGCCCGACGGTGGCGTCTGCATCTGCGTCTTCTTGAATCGCTCTCGCTGCATCTTTCTTATTCATGTTGGTAAGCTAGAAGGATCTTTAGCCTTATGTGGAAAAATGGCCGCGAGAGACATCGTTGCTGCTTCTGACAGTCAGCGCTGGTCGGTTTCTGGCATTGATGCTGTTGACATTCAGCCAGCCTTGGAATGCCGCCCGAATCCTTTCGCTTCTAGTCCCGTGCAAAACGGTGAGGCGTTCAATTGGTGCCACAGCTTCCGGGCGCATGGAGGGGCTGCCGAATCTTCCATCACCTTCGTACGATGTGGCATCAAGCGTAGCGCGGCTAGAATCGCTGGTGGCCATTTGGTTTGATTGGTGAAACTGGTCAGGCTGAATGGAGATCTCGGCTTGAATACGAAAAGGCTGAGATTCAAATCTGACTGGCTTTCTTTTCTGCATCAACAAAGCCGCATTCAAGACAATGCCGACCGGGATGTGCATTTGATGAAGACATTGGCCGATGTCGATAGTTTGTGTCGTGCAGCGACGGATCGGGGCTACCAGGATCAAGCTGGGGGATCTTTGCAGGGATTGAATTTTGACGAGGCACCCGCTGTGGGTAGAAACAATGACACTCTAAACTGACGGAGGAGGCACAATCGGCCTGAACAACACATGCCAAGGAAGACATGGCCACAACATGACCATAAAATAAACCATACCTGTGCAAATTCCTATAATCTTAGCAAAATATCCCTTCATTTTGCTATCTTGAATTCTTCAGGCTCATTAATTCTGTTCCTGAGACATTGATGCAACGGAACCGAGTTTATCCGGGGCCCAGACGAACGGACCCGTCAACGCTTAGTCCCCGGCTTGGTTCGAGTTGCGTCACTGAAGTCCCGAAACATTTCCAACGACTAACTCGGCTGTTGCTCCCAACGCCTTGCGAGCCACGTTTCACTTAAACGCGCTAACCATCACCCGTTTCCCTTGAAGTTGGTCCAAGATCTGCCCATTCTGGCTGGAATACTGTGGAAGGGCTCGCCGGCGGACGCTCAGAACGAGAGGTCCCAGCGGCCACACAAAACCATGACCCAGCCATCCACGCAACCGCACCTCACTCCACAGTTCTGTTTCTCGTATGGAACCCTTCGAGGTAGGCCTAGAGTTGTTGTGTAACCACGCCACTAGTCCGCAGCCGATTGACTTGGATCTAGACTTCTTACGACTATCGAGATCGTCGATTGACGATTCCATCACGCAGAGCCTAAATGCCCTTGTGACCCCTTCTCAATCTGGCTTCGATCCCTCCTCCACCTCTCAACGAGTCCCGAGACCGATTTCAAGACAGATTGACTCGCAATCATGCTCCGAATTCAAGGATAAGGTGTTGTTCCCGTCATGGGAGGTCAGAACCGAGGTGTTGAACTATTGTGCCCTGGTGGCTGCGAGCCCAGACCCCGACGACCCCGACCGAACGTTACGAGAACTTGAGAAAGAGAAGGACCGTGAGCGGGTCGTGGATGAGCGACTAGATCCGTACTCCGGGAGGTTCTTCCCGCAGGAAGCGCGAACCGAACGTCTGGCTTCGCTTGTCCGACAGGAGAGGGGCGTCGAAGGTATCGTACGACATAGAACGTGGGAAGTAATACAGCAACGATGTGGCGGGGACCCTTTCGACGGCTGGGAGGATGCTGTCAGTCAGTGGAGGAAAACGCGGAATTCGAAACCTCCCGCCTAACCATGGTGGTATGATCTGATCCTTTGCGATGGTTGGGAAGACGCGATGTTCCCAAGGAACTTGTATCAAGATGTACAACATGATGAGAAACGCACTGTAGGATAGAGGACCCAACTCTTGTTACGAGAACTTATACTAAGCCTTTTGTCGAATTTACACTATCACCAAAATCCACCTGCTCATTCCAAGAACTTATGAGATCATGCGGCTCATATGTTTGAGCTTGAACATCGGAATTCGACAGCTGAAATACTCAATAACGCCTCTACAAGCGACTATCACACTTGTTCAAGCTAACAATAACGATACTCAGCCGATTGACTTTCCTGCATGTGATTCAAAATGGCTGCTTCAGTCCCAATAGGCAATGTTGTAGACAGGAGTCATACATCCTGGACTGCCCCGCCAAAACACCACCACCTCACCCCAACTTGAATGCAGCCCACTACAGGCCCGAGAAATTACCGACCTACCGCACGAATTGCACACCACTCCATTTCATAGCAAGGTACTTTGTGCCCTCTGAGCTGTAAACATCACCTCTCCGCGGTCACCGGTCAAGGAAGCCGACTTTTTGCCCTTCATTCTCCTTCATCCCCCTCCCTCTGGCAAGGCAATCCCGACTCGGCCCACCAAAATAGCTTTCCTGGTATCTTCCATCGCCTTCGCCCACAAACCACCCCTCATCCGACTACGACTGTGGCCGCCTAAGAGCTTGTGATTACCGACAGCGAAACCAGCCTTTGAAACCTACCTCTCAGATACCACACCTACATACCGTCCTTCCCATTCGTCGATCGACAACCGTCTCCGATATCCACGATGCCGCAACCCCTCGCCTCGAAAGAGGCGTCACTCTTTCGCTCCGTCATCCGCAACTATGAGGACAAGCAATACAAGCGTGGACTTAAGTCGGCCGAGCTTATCCTCAAGAAACACCCTAAACATGGAGACACCACCGCGATGAAGGCCCTGATTCTGAACGCGCAGGGCAAGACGGAAGAGGCATTTGCACTGGGCAAGGAGGCTTTAACCATGGACATGAAGTCGCACATCTGCTGGCACGTGTACGGCCTCTTGCATCGGGCGACGAAAAATTTTGAGGAGGCAATCAAGGCATACAAGTTTGCTCTCCGACTAGAGCCCGAATCGGCGCAGATTCAGCGAGATCTGGCTATTCTCCAGATCCAGTGTCGCGACTACCAGGGCTACATCCAAAGTCGGACTGCCATGCTCCAGGCCCGGCCACAGATTCGCCAAAGCTGGACAGCCCTCGCCATTGCTCAGCATCTTTCTGGCAATCCAGCCGAGGCTGAGAAGGTCATGACCACCTACGAGGGGACCCTCAAGACAACTCCTTCGAAATACGACGTCGAGCACTCAGAGGCCATCATGTACAAGAACTACTTGATTGCTGAGCAAGGGGACTATGAACGCGCTCTTGAGCATCTAAACTCTGCCGCTAAGCATAACCTTGACCGATTGGCCGTTTTGGAAGCTCGTGCTGAGTACCTCCATAAGCTGGGCAAGAAGGAAGAAGCTGCAAAGGCTTATCGAGCGCTCCTTGACCGCAACTCGGAGCACCCGGCCTATTACGAGAAGTTCCTCGAGGTTCTCGAGGTGCCCGATGATGATCCCAAAGCTCGAAAGGCTATCTACGACGAGTATGCTGAGAAGTCCCCTCGATGTGACGCCGCCCGTCGGTTGCCGCTCGACTTTCTGACAGGTGAGTTTATTTAATGAATGGACTCTAATCCGAAAGCTGACCGGGTGATAGGCGATGATTTCAAGCAAGCAGCTGAGGCATACCTGACGCTGATGCTGAACAAGGGTGTCCCATCGACTTTCGCTAACTTGAAGCACCTCTACTCTGATTCTTTCAAGAAGGACACGCTCCGTGAGCTAGCCGAGAAGTACCTCAACTCTCAAAACTCCGATGCCGCAAGTAAGGACAAGGGAGAGGCTGCCGCGCTTTACTACCTCGCGCAACACTACAACTACCACCTAAGTCGGGATCTAACAAAGGCCACCGAGTACATCGAGAAGGCCATCGAGAAGGACCCTAAAAGTGTGGACTTTTGCATGACCAAGGCCCGGATTATCAAGCACAGTGGTGACCTGCAAAAGGCCGCTGAGACAATGGACCGCGCCAGAAAACTCGATCTCAAGGACCGATACATCAACACTAAGGCCGCCAAGTACCAGCTTCGCAACAACCAGAACGAGAAGGCACTCAAGACAGTTGGTCTTTTCACTCGTGCGGAGACGGTTGGTGGGCCCTTGGCAGACCTCTTGGACATGCAGTGTGTTTGGTACTTGACGGAAGATGGCGAGGCCTATGCACGAGAAGGCAACATTGGGCTCGCCCTCAAGCGATTCCACCAGATTGCCAACATCTTTGATGTCTGGCACGAGGATCAGTTTGATTTCCACAGCTTCTCTTTGAGAAAAGGACAGATCCGGGCCTACATCGACATGATGCGGTGGGAAGACCATGTTCGCGACCACCCCTTCTTTTCTCGCGCTGCGCTGGATGCTATTGAGATCTACCTGAAGCTGGCCGATAAACCCTCCGCGAATGGAGTCAACGGAGCCGAGGAAGAAAACCCCGAGGACGCACTGGCCAAGAAAAAGGCGGCTAAGAAGGCTAAGAAAGAGCAACAGCGCCTGGAACGAGAGGCTGCCGAGAAACAAGCGAAGCAGGACCCCAATAAGGTCACCAAGGACAAGGATGGAGAAGTGAAGAAGAAGGATGAGGACCCTCTGGGTTTGAAGTTGGCCGATACCACCGAACCTCTCGCAGAGGCTATGAAGTTCATCAACCCCCTGCTCCAGTTCAGCCCCAAGAACATTGACGCCCAGTTCGCTGGTTTTGAGGTCTACATGCGGCGCAGTAAGTCGAGCATTGGCTAATCAAGAGATTACTTGCTAACCCAGTTCTTGCAGAGAAGTATGCTCTTGCGCTCCGTTGCCTTACGGCTGCATTGGCTCTTGACCCCAAGTCGCCTAGGGTACATGAGCAGGCTGTGGCTTTCCGCCATCTACTGAACACAGCGACCGACATTCATCCCAAGGTGCTCGAGGTATTGAAGGCTGATTTCAAGGCTATTGAAACTTCGACGGACCTAGAAAAATACAATGACGACTTCCTTGCAGCCCACAAGGGCAGCCCTCGACACGTGCTCTCTGCTATTAAGGTTCAGAGACTGCTCAGGCAGGACAAGTCTAAGAGCGAGGAGGCGATTGTCGGGGTCTTGGATATTCCCGACATTGACTATACAGATGCCATTGAGGGCTTGGAAGTGCTGAAGAGCTGGAAGAGCTCTCAGGTTGAGGCATTCAAAAAGGCGGCACAGGCTAAGTTCCCTGATGTGACGAGGCTATCTTAAGGGGATGTCACCACCTATTTGCAAGAGAGAGAAAAGATGGACGAGGATGCACTCTGCATGTAAGGATGAGAGTTGATGAGAATATGGTTACATATTAGCCATGGGACATAGGGGTACAAGTAAAGGCTACGGTTCTCAGGTGGCTTAGATGGCTGAAAATCTGGAGGGCGACAGACTGGCGCATGAATATCCTCGGGAGGCGATGGGGACCTGGAGTTTTGGGAACATGTGGAAAAGTCGAAGCATCCTGTAGAACAAGCATATCAATCTTGTTGGCTAAAGGTGTAAGGGTTTGACGGGGGTGCATTAGGTCTATCGGTGATCGGCTAGGTTGAAGCTACTCTCCCCGTGGTGCCACCCTGGGCCCCAGTCTGAGCTAAGCACTGATCGAACAAAGCGTTTCGAAGCGAAGGAGCTGATCTGGGGACAGTGATTCGTTATGGAATCGAGTCTGACACTGCGCGTCAGCTGCCAGCTAATTATGCATCAGGTTTGGCATCCATTGCAGGCATTCAAAGGGGGCTCTAATCTCGGAAGCACGCCCCGCCCGCCCTGGAACGGACATCCGCGTAACCTAAGCCCGATGCTGTCTCGTACATGCCTACGGAACAACTCTCTTAGATTCAACCACCCTCGTTGATTGTCCTTCCTTTTTCTTGCCTTCTTTTCCTCTTCACGGACTGAGGCGCTTGAATTACTTTGCCGATATCGCTCTCCATTTTCTTTGCCTTTTGCGTCCGCTCTTTTACGCGCCATTCCCTCCAAGACTGCGACGCGCATCGCTTGCGAATCATCCCCCACCGCTTCAACCTCGTCCATCGAACCCCAGCGTTTTCCATGTGATACTGTCCAGCGCTCTGAGAGAAATAATCACCACCGAGCCAAATCACCCTTAAAATGGCTATGGAAAGCGACAGGACAATGGATGACGGAGTTGGAATGCAGCTCCAACTGGAGGGCAAGAAGAAGCTGACGATTGGGGTCGATGCTTTGGAGCTCAGCGGTGCGGATGCTTCGGAGAATACATGTGGAGGCTACTCTGACTGATTATGAGCAGACCCTGTTGCAAGCAAGGCAAACCGCTCGTCTTGCAGCCCCCTATCTTCTCGTACGACCCCTTCGAATCGTCACGCTGTGCATCTGAGGTCAACTGCTGATCGCTTCCCTCCCTTCAGGGCCTGCAGCCAAGAACACCGTCCCTCTCTATAATGTGCTTTGGGCCGAGATCTCCGATAATCACATCACGATCGATTATGCCATTCACGCTTCCAAGACCTTGATCAAGCCTGGGAAATGGTCTTTTGCACTTGCTGCATCAGACGAGTCTGGCAACGCAACCTCGGCTGAGACTTTCGTCAAGACCCTCCTGTCCCGCGCATACGGAGATGCGCCGTCCCAAAAGCGCGCCTATGTCTTGATCAACCCCAATTCTGGCCCAGGAGGCGCTGTGAAGAAGTGGGAGACCGAAGTCAAGCCACTCTTTGAAGCGGCCAGGATGCAGCTCGAGGTGGTTGTCTTGAAGCGCGGAGGCGAGGCAACGGAGCTGGCACAGAATGCCGACCTGACCAAGTACGATACCATCATGGCCTGCTCGGGAGACGGAACGCCGCATGAGATCTTCAATGGACTTGCCAAGCGATCTGATGCTGCCAATGCGCTTGCTTCCATTGCTGTTAGTCACATTCCTTGTGGCTCAGGAAATGCTTTTTCGTGCAACCTCTATGGGTCTCATCGGGCTTCATTCGCCGCCCTTGCTATCATCAAGGGTATCGTGACTCCGATGGACCTGGTGTCGGTCACATCTGGTAGCAACCGCATCATTTCGTTCCTGTCCCAGACCCTGGGCATCATCGCTGAGAGCGATCTTGGCACCGAGCACCTCCGATGGATGGGCAGCGCGCGATTCGAGGTTGGAATCTTGCAGCGCATGTTCCAGAGGACATGCTATCCGTGCGACTTGGCTGTTAAAGTTGAAGTTGATGAGAAGGAGGGTGTCAAGGCGCATTATAAGCACCATACGAGCACGACGAGCCTAGCCCAGCTGGCCAAGGACGCCGAGGCAGCACCCGCCGAGGAACAGGGCTTGCCACCGCTCAAGTATGGCACTGTTCAGGATGACCTGCCTGAGGGATGGGAGCTCGTTTCCTACGACAAGTTTGGCACATTTTATGCTGGCAACGTAAGTCTTGTTAAGTAACCGATGGCTGGTGTTTGAACCCGGAGCTGACCCTGGTCCAGATGGCATACATGGCACCCGATGCTGAATTCTTCTCTGCCTCGTTGATTTCGGACGGTTGCATGGATCTTGTCACTATTGATGGTGACCTGCCTCCATTTACAGCGCTCAGGGTCCTTCTAGACGTCGAGGCTGGCAAGTCGTTTGACAACCCGCACCTTACGTATAAGAAGATCACGGCGTACCGAATCATCCCTAGAAACCAGGAGGACGGCTACATTAGCATTGATGGCGAAAAGATTCCTTTCGGCCCCATCCAAGCTGAGATTCACCAAGGCCTTGGAAGGGTTATTTCCAAGGCTGGCAAGTATGAGTCCGCGGGGCCGGCGAACTGGGACAAGGTAACGCTGGCGGATCGTATCCACGCTTGATTGACATGCGAGCGGCACCGAATCCCCGTATGAAGATTGGGAGGAAGACATTGAGGAAGTAATTAAAAAAAGGACGAGAGCTTTTTGAGGATGATGATACCCATGTAAGACATGTAATTGCCCAAAGCCTGGACTATATCAATCCTGGTAAATACAATGAATCCAATAATTTCAATGCCCTTGAGCCATGAAAGACTCATCTGCGTCATTGTGCATATGTCTTGCCTCATATGCCAACAGTTGATCCCCTTTGTTACCTTCCCTCCCGCCTACCTAATGGATGTCGTCGGTGCAGGAACGATTGTGGACCGCGGGGTCTAGGCTCAGCTCAAGCTCGCCAGCCAGCTCTTATTAAAGCTGCCCCACCATCAACCTCCCTCTGTCATCAAGCAACCAACTTCATTCTTTTCTCATTATTTCTACCACCAAATCCCTACTCCCACTCTCTTTTCACACGGCACGCAGTCGCTGCGAGACTAGCGACGGCAGTACGGTCATTAGCACTATCAAATCCCGGGGCTAATTGCCAAGGCAAGCTCTAATCACGATATGCCTCCTCGTAAACGCAAGGGCAAATTGTCCCTCTCGGGCTCTTGGGGGAGACTAAAGCCTATCGAAGAGGATCCGATCCAGAGCATGGGCCTCCCCTCTAAGGGTGATGGAAGGTATGTTTTGAACCGGTAGCTGTCTAGCTCGCCAGAACAGACAATGGCAGCTTGGCCATCACTGGACGAATAGTGCTAGGTTGACCAAGTTCAGGTTGCTCGACTTCGACACCCAGAAATGGTTCTACAACCAAATTATATCGCGGCTTATCAGCTTCTGTACAGACTGTGTAGACTCGGGCGAACGGCCCGAGTTGTTACAGAGGTTTGACTCGCTTGATATAAGGGCCGTTGACCCTACGCCTGCTGGACCCTTTGCCAGACCTCCGCCCGGGCATTCGCCGTGGACATCCATAAAACCTCACGGGCCCTCATTTTCGGGCCATGGTCTTTCTTCGACCCCTTCCCGAGCTGCAATCGTGACTGCATATTCATCCTCTTCGTCAAAAGAAGGGCCTTCGTCAAGAGCAGGACCTTCATCAGCGGGACCTTCATCAGCAGCAGGCCCTTCAAGACTTCGAGCTTCAATTTTACCCTCCAGCGGTCCATCAGCCTCCGTATTGACGGCTCTTCGGAATCCCGAGAACACCAAGGCTCTACAAGACGTTTTATTAGGCTTACGAAAGCTTCGAGAGGGCCTGGTAGCTACAAAGCGAGCCGATGACTTCTCCATCCAAGCCTACATCTTCTCCATTCGCCTCTCCATCCTTGTCAAGCACCCCGAGTCATACCATCCTGCTATCCTCCACCTACTCCGATACATCATGATATTCCACCCCATGATGAAGGGTGAGATTTCCGAAATCGCTGGCTACTTCATGCTGGACACCGCGTGCCGGCGCAGGGACCTGGCCGAGGCGTATTTCATCAGACAGGATTTCCAGATCAAGGACAAGAAGCTAGATGCTGTACTACAAGCGTTGGCACACGACAACTACGTCGCTTGGCAGAACCTGAAGCAAGAGGTGAATCAACACTGCCTGAAGCTGATGGAATGGGCAGACGACGATATGAGGATTCACACGCTGAAATGCTTCGGGAGCACATACTTTACCGTGGATCTGGAGTTCTTGGAATTCGCCACTGGCCGCAAATGGAACGAGCTAAGAGAGAAGGATAGTGTCGGTTGGGGACTGGACGAGGAGGGGGTCACGGTCACCATTCGAATACCGAAGATCAAATCGAAGGCAAGCGAAGCAAGTAAGACGAGCGAAGCAAGTAAGGCCAGCGAAGCAAGTAAGGCAAGCGAGGCAAGCCAAGCGACTTGAAGTGAATTGGTTTGTTGGCTGTGAACGAGTTGATACCCTAGCAGACTACTGTGGGAGTGTGATCTTTCACCAGCAGGCAGACTTTTCGTTTTCAATACTACTTGTCAGCGTTTGTTTAGCTTGTGTTTTCCTTTCTTGATTTAGAACTTGCAACTCAACCACAGCAGACCGCTCTCGATTGGTGATAGAAGACGAACCGGACTTGAAAGGCATTGATGGTATGCCTTTTTGTTTGAACGCCAGCGTTTATTGTACATGGAGGTATTTGGAAGCCATCAGAGCAAACGCCTTCTCACGATGGATTTTAATGGCAGATTCTGGGCTAACTTGAAATCACGGCCTGACTTCCCAATCTCATCCTCGCAGAAGCGCCCCAGCTTTGCCTCTTCTATCACACGCAGCCCAGGAATCACACGCACAGCCGCTGGCAATCTCATCATGGCTCCAGCACGAAAGAGAGCCAGAACCACACGAAGCGCTCCTAAGGATGATCCGCCTGTGGATCAATCCAGCGTCCTCACGGACTGTCGCACCGCTTGGCTTCTCAAGTACGTCTACTCTTTGCACACACGTTGTTGTTTGCCCTTGATTCATTTCGAGGGCCTTCGAGTACTAGTTTGGAGAATAAGATTTGCTAACCGCCTGAGCCCCCAGAAGCGACGAGCAGATGGTAGAGCTCAAGGTCAAAGGCGAAACCTTCCAAGTTGCCAAGAGCGTCCTCACCAAAAACTCCGAGTATTTCCAAGGCTGCCTCAACGGACAGTTCTCGGAGGCAAAGAAGCGAACCGTCGAGTTTGGCGATGACGACGACATCGAGCCGAAGTACCTGGCACTCTACATCGGCCTTGCCTACAGTCACTCGTCCATCGCTCCGCACACGACTCCTCGTCCTTCCAAGACCCCCGAGACGTCGGCTCCCAAGACCCCGATGCGCGACTACGTTGAAGTCTACAAGCTCTGCGACCGGTTCATTAGTCCCGCCATGGGCGACTTCATCGAGTGCTGCATCGACGTGGCCATCGGCGACGGCCACCGCGCGCTTCACCGCACCGACGGGGACCAAGGGATGCAGAAGGTGCTCATGCGAGACTTTGCCGACGGGTACGAGGCGCTCGTCACGACTCAGTCTGCGCAGTGGGACATCGGCAACCGCATGGTTTCGTACTTTTGCGAGGGAGTGAGCTACACCGCGTGGTTCGTAGGCATGGAGGAGCTGATGAACCGGCCCAAGTTTGTCGCGCACGTTTCCCGAGGGTTTGCTTGCAAGCTGCGCGACCTGCAGGAGGGACGCAAGTTGAAGCGCAAGGAACTGGCTGGTCCAGGACTGCTCGGGCATTAAGCGACGCCGATTGTGAGCTGTCTTTGCTGATGGTTGAGAGGGAGCATGATTTGAGATACCCCGGTGACGTTTAGCGAGGATGGCTATTGAAAATGTTGGCTGCCTAGTTTCGGGGGCAGTGAGAAGGGCAATGTCAGGCAGATCACGAGCGATATGAGAAGTATCTCGAGGTTGCCATATATATAGCACCTTTTTACTAGAATAAAGAGGCCCGAGTTTTATGACATGGTACTCATGGTGGCGAAGAGTTTCAACTCTCGCATGATTACTATTCAGAGTTGCCAACTCAATGATGAAATGAGGATATAGTTACTTAACGTCAAGGGAGCCGTCAAAGGGAACCAGGGACTCTGGTGGTTTGAGTCCCATTGACAGGATCGTGAATCCAATGCCTTGATATACCCAAGTATTTAGGGTGAGATGTGGATGAAAGAAAAAGAAGGCAGGTTATAACTTGGCTATAAACCCTTTCAAGGCCACTGCGATTAACTTCCTGCATTTTTTTTTTAAATGAAGTATTTTCTCATGTCTCTCTAACAAAGGTGTTGTGTGATCTCTGCCCAGCAGCGAATGGAAGTTATAATCAAGGCATAACTGAGCTCGAGCCTTGTGTAGGTAGAATAGAAGTGAACCGGTACCTTTGTCCCAACCATCCTGCTGGATACTTGATGTCCATTTACAGCCGCAAACCTCAGGTCTCTCGACGTTCCTTACTAACCGCCATGTTTGTGTAAAACACTTCTTTCGTCGGTCGTCAGTTACTCAAACCTTATCTCCCTTAGCAAATACCTAATAACTCGAATTCATAAGCTCAATATATATCTTCTTTTCCTTATAATTTACAAGTCGTTCTTCTTTTTTTTTTACTATCGAAATGTCCTTGGTGTCAAGGCTGACTCAGTCGATTGCGGATTTTGTGATTGCGGATTTTTCACTGCAATTTTAACCCCTCCCGGAGGTTGCGTATGTATTGGAGGGAATAAGCGTGGTAAGCAGTCTTGGTACCACAAGGACAACACTCCTTGGAAAGCCGGCCTCGATACCTAAGCCAGAGTACCTGGAGAGCATCAGCTCCACCAAAGACATCACACTGCCTCGAAACCCCAGCGTCACTAGAGCTGTTTCGCATGGGCCTTTCTGGCTGGGATCCCGGTGGAGGCTCTTGGTTGACGAGATCCAGATCTTAAAATCAAGGAGCCAAGATGCACGCTCGGGTTTCCCGCCGGTGTGGTTGACCAATCAAGGCCATTCATTACACAGTCGGTCTCAAAGTTGCTTGTTTTTGACATGATTCCAGCTATGTATTGATCGTAGTGAGTTTATTTTGGTGCTTTATTTTATGCAGCATTTCTTGTTCCTGGCTCTAGGATATCCATACATGTGTCTCCCTCACACCCCCATTCTTGGCGCAGCCAACCCCATCCCTGGAAATGCCCAACATTTCCATTCCTCTCTCACTTATTGCGCTGAGGAATCCCTCGGCTAAAACTTGAGGTCCTTGCTCAAAAAATAGACATTTCGCATCCTCATCGTATGAAATCGCGGAGGAATAAGCCCGGAGCAACCTGAGACGTAATGGACTTCAATCACCGCGCGCGGCCACCCAAAAAATAAGTCGTCAAGGTGGCCCCGTCGGAACCGTATAGCTTGCTCTGATAGGACTTCGGGCCAGGCGCCGGCTAACAAGGCGGGAGTGGGGGCTTCGGGCTGAAAGACCGGTCGGCTGTGTAAGCCGGCGGGAGACCTCGGCCTATGGTACAGCGAAAGGAGCATGACGTCGGGCGGAGCAAGACGGAGCACCGAGGGTGCAATGCCGCGATGAACATGTGGGACAGCAGCAATAAAACAAGGAATGAAGTGAATGATGATGGTGAAAAAAAGGAGTTGATTGACGACATGAAATGAAGTGAAGTGGGATGAAAGGAAAGGATGGATTCGGACTGCGTATTGTGAACACTTCTATACGTAGTGGTCTTCCATATCCAATCGCGTGACCGTTGGCCGAGGCCGTCCTGATGCCCCAAGATGAATGCTGTCGACAATGGCCGAGCGCCGATGAAGAGGTTCCGAGTCGCGAGGTAAAAACACCAAATGATTCGCCTTTCTGAAAAACAACAATCCCAACAATGGTATTCCTTTGAACGCCGTTCCATGCAAATGCCGATGCGTTTAAATCGTCATGATATCCGTGTAAGTGAATCTCGAGGCCGACCCATTTCTAGGGTTGTATCGCCGTAGCTTCAAACCAACAGAGGGAGGGATGTCGACAAGATCATCCATCTTTTTTTTTTTTTTAGTTGTTTGTGGTCTTGGGCGTTGCGGTTTATCGCTTCTCGTAAAACTCGACGGCCTTCTCGAGCTCCTCGAGGCTGGATCGATCTCCGTACATGTTCATGAGGGCCTCGTTACGCTCCCTGTAGGCAGCATTCTCCCGCTCCATGGCCTCGATCTGTGCACGGCGTCGTGTCTTGGCCATCTCGAGGTAGGTTTTGGCGCCGTAGCCTACGACCGCAACGGCCGCAACGGGCTTGACCCTGGGGGTGGTGGTCAGCACCTTTCTTTTATCCGGTGGAAATGTCGCGTGACATGTGAAGAGTCGAGACGAGACTTACCACCTGCCAAAGGACATTCTCTTCTTTGGTTGCAAGTGAGGGAGGATGTTAGGGTGGACACGGGCGGCGGTGGAAAATGACTGTCGAGGAACTCGCATCATTGTGAAGGAGGGAAAAGGAAGTTTAGAGCAGAGAGTCTATGGGATGTATGTTTGTCTTGGTCTTGGCAAGGGTCGGTAGTTGATAATCAGATGGAAAACGTAATCCGTACTCGAACTAGTCTATTGATGGGAGAAGCCATAAAAAAGTGTTGGGGGGGAGTGGGCATGGCTGTTATTATAACTGCCTTGAGACCCAGTCTAGCATATTTGACCTGAGAGTGCAGAATAGCCGACTGCCCCCGGGAGTTGGTGGCCCGGCTGACGCTGATGATCGAACCACAGACGCCTGGGGA
>JABFFE010000740.1:0-72356 GCA_013623625.1 Fusarium setosum | reverse complement strand
TTTAGACACTTTCCATACTGCACAACTCCTTTGATTTCAATATCAGGCTGGTGGTTGGATTTCCCAAAATTTGCCTGAGACAGTGCCCTCGTAGCATCCAGTGAGAGGTTGCCGAGCTTCCCTGCAGCGGCTTGATCGAGCCAAGGGGTCCCATAGCTTCGCCAGACAAAATTAGAGAACATGAAAGAGAAACAAAAGTCTCCTTGAAACGCAATCAGACTCAACTCAGGAGGCGGAGAAGCGACCCGGCTCGCCCTTATGGTGGCTTCTTTGCGAGAGTAAGACCCTGCATTTTCCTGGAGCGACATTTCATCAAGAGGATCTAGCCGATCTGGCTTCGGAAAGGGAGCTGTCGAG
This sequence comes from Fusarium setosum, assembly GCA_013623625.1. Lineage (NCBI taxonomy): Eukaryota > Fungi > Ascomycota > Sordariomycetes > Hypocreales > Nectriaceae > Fusarium > Fusarium setosum. The sequence goes on along the minus strand of JABFFE010000740.1, from coordinate 71,999 downwards.
GTATGGCACCAGACCTGTTGCCTTGCATAACCCAAGCATTCAAAGCCCCCTTTGGTGCATCGAAGACAGACGGGCTTAGTTTCATCTGAATGTGACAAAGCAATCAACATCCCGAGCGCCGTGCTATTGGACAATGGCAGTGAGTCTTACCGCATTTCACTCGTCGCTTTCTGCAGGTGTTGCAGCCTTTGCTACGGCCGGGAATTCCAACCATGTTGAACGATACAATTCCGATGGTCAGTATTGTGGTGATTTGACCGACGCAGAGTTCCTCGGTTCCTCGCGCAATGCTTCCCTTTCGGCAGCCACATTTATATACACATGGACCACCGTTCGGCAGGGATGACCATAGACTCGGAGCTACGGTGGTGCCGGCATTAGTGCTGACCAGGCGCCCGGAGCTGAAATACATGGTACTACTGCTCTACGCCAATCGTTTTGATAGTGGTCTCAGCCGCAGAAAGCCGTCCTGCACAGGGCTAAATCCCGCTGATGATGCAGTGTAACATGGTGGCTGTCTGGCAGATAGAAGAATATCGAAACCCGGTTTAGGATACAATCAGCGAGATTAGGGGTAGGTCGGTTGTGGAGTGTTTTCCAAATGTTTCTACCTTTGGATGTGATACTCTTGAAGGGTAGAGTGCTCAATTATATAAGACCAGGGCATGGCCAAGCAACTCCCAACAGTCCCATTGCTCATCAGCACAGCACACTCCTCCAAACACTTCTTGCGCCTTCTACCATTTCAATATGCATTCTACTCGTATTCTTCTTGCTTCGGCCTTCTGGCATGGCCTTGTCAACAGCAAGTCTTATCCTTCTGGCCCCGAGTCCCCAGCTTTGACTCAGCCATACTATCCGCCAACTGCTGAGTGTTGGGAGTATAAGGTCCCTGTCACTATCACCTCTGAGAACTCCGTGTTTAGCTTGCCGGACTGGAAAGACGATTACGCTCTCCAAGACTTCTTAACGATGGTAACTTCGCGTGACGGCGCTGGTTATCCCAATCCCATCGTTGGTACCAAGAATGAGACTGGGACCTACACTTTAGCTGCGTCCTTCTGCACACCCAAGGCATCTAACAAGAAGAAGACCATCATTATTGCGACTCACGGCATCGGACAGGCCCGGACTCACTGGAATTCTGCGTACCAGCCTGATGAGTATAACTTTGTCCAGCATGCGATCAGCGAGGGATATTCTGTCTGGTTCTATGATCGTCTCGGCAACGGCGAGTCTGAGAAGTACATATGGCATTCTAGATTTGCCTACCAAAACTAACCAGACATTCAGAGTTTCCGGGTTCACAAACCAGCTTCGCAAGCAAAAGGCCATCCTTGTTGAACTCGCCAAGATGGTCAAGTCAGGCCAGTACACTGGCACCTTTGGCAAACCTGACAAGCTCGCTGTGATGGGCTTTTCCTTCGGCTCATACATCACACACTTTGCAGTGGCCGAAAACCCGACCATTGCAGATGCAGCCATCTTGACTGCCATCAACTACAACACGACTGGATTGAACGTCAAGGGCTTAGTTCGCTCTTATGTGCCTCGTATTGCATCTCTTCAGAACCCCCGGCGCTTCGCACCACTAAGCCCTGGGTATCTGACGTGGGTCGACAGCATTGCCCAGATCAACACGCAAGTCATACTGGCTGTTCCTATCGTGTCCCTTTGCTAACCAGCCACGTCTATAGCTACTTCAAGTATCCGTATTACGATCTTCCCACGGTATCCTACTGTGAAGAATACAAACAGCCATTTGCTATCGGCGAGTTCCTGACCATTACTGACGGCGAATTTGACGCTAGCGGTTTCACTGGCGCAGCTCTAGTATGTACTCCGAGCCTTGGTTACGAAGGATGAGGCTTACCTTCTCTAGGCCATCACCGGCGATACCGACTACATCATCTGCGACGGGAGGTGCCAGGGCCTCTTTGAAGAACCAGCACGAACCATCTGGAAGAACGCCAAGTTCGAGCCATACCTGCACCCACATGCCAGCCACAACTTCAATTTCCACCACAATGCTACCGGAGCTTACAAGGTTATCACCGGGTTTTTGGAGTCTAATGGACTTTAAGTAGAAGGCGGTGGTGATTTGGGTGGTATCGGTGGTATTTCTTGGTGGACGTGGTTACTTCTCTTCTTGTTGCCTTTTATAACTACTATATCTGGCCCTTTGAATGTTAGTTTAAGTATTAAAGCTTTTGATCTGCGGGTAGTCCTAGGTAAATATACATCCTGCAATTATCAAACATCTATTAGTTAATCTAGCCCACAAACTGGCCTACTTTCTAGAATGCGCGGCTGCCGGCAGCTTGCCTTTACTGCAATAAAGAATACTATGACTTTTTATATCGCTAGCATTATAATAAACCCTATATTAATATATTTGCTAATTCTATCTAAAGATAAGTCAAAACTTAGTTCTAATGCATCCCAAAAGGTTATTTTCTGCCTCCTAGAGGCTATAAAGACTATACTGACTGCCAGACCAAACAAACTAGTCTATAAATCCTAAAAACCTATACTCAGTATCTAATAACAATCCATCCTATAGCTATTTTTTCTCTTCTTGCGGGATTACAAGAGAAAAGAAATCCGGAGGAGTGAGGCCATGGATAGTGCCGGTCTCTCCCTGTCCAACAGATCCTTGGTGAGAATCCCCTGACGTTGCGCTGTGGGATCGACTCTAGAGGAAAAGCGTGGTTAATAGGAAAATTCAAGTTAAGAGGGGAGTCAATAGAAACCATCTTACTGAATCATCGCCCTGTGTCTGGGTACTGCCCGAAGGTACAGTCGATTGGCTCGTCGTGCCTATATGGATGAGACCTGCCGATTGTTTCCCATCGGGGTTGCTATAGGACTTACTTGAAGTATCCATGGCAATGAAGTTTCAAGGTATTTATTCAAGGCGTGTAAATGTTTGGCTTGTCCCTTATTGAAGAATCAAGGTGTCGTTGCCAGGACTGGTTTGAAGACTGGTAAACTTGTTTCAATTTGTGGCTCATCTTGAATTTTTAATATTGATCCAAACAAGTCGAGGTAGTTCAGAGAGGCCTCTATGTCCAAGTCCTACCGATGTCGAATGCCTCCAACTTGCGAGCTACCGCGGCAGAGCGGTGCCCATTGCGCGTCCATGATTCCCAAGACATGACCAGCAATGTGCACAAGGCATAAATGAAGTGAGGCCTTTGGATTCAATCCCGTTTAAGAAAGCAACTTCGAGCAGCCGAGATAGACTTGAACGTCAAAAACTAGATCCCGGGATGTGAGAGGAGGTCCAAGTCAAGCCTCATTGAGGCTGACGCCTACCCCTGCAAACAGAAGCCGGCGTCCGAGGCAGACTGCTTTGAGGCTTACGGGGGCCTCTTCGAGCTGAGACTGGAAGAAAATGATTGAGCCAATAAGACCAGCTCAATTCCAATATGACGACGTGTGAAAATGGAATCAATCGAGGGAACTGGTCAAGTTTGTGTCACCCCGTATGCTATGCCTCTTTGGGAAAGAGAGTGCGAGCTGCCGAGGCCTGGCAGGGGTGATGGGTCATGGATCCACTCCAGCTGTATCCCTGTTTCTCACAGACAGCTCCACAGAAACGCCATTTCATCACAGCTGAGTGGATGATTGGTCCTTGTTGAAGATAACCATCATTTTTGATGCCAGCTTCCCACTCCATCAAGCAGTGTCATGAGGATCTTTTGTCAAGTATTGATTGATCATAGCACACAACCACGTTAGCCAGCGAATCGCTCTTGTCACAGCTTCCACACTGGCCATCCATTGACCCTGTTGATCCACCTGCGCATAGGGCTGAGATGAGATCTTCAGCTGCCAAACCACAGAACGCCCGGAAAGCGGCAAAGCAGTCAGCACTCTCGGGCCTTTGTAGCCAAGTGTCTCAAGGATGTCACCCTGGTGAGTCTTACAGGGCTGTTGCAGGCGTCTGATTAGCATCAGCATGCAGCTCGCAGCCACACCAGTGTACAAGGCGTAATCTCCCATATTTTCATCAGACACACCCGCACACTGCTATATAAACCTAGCCTGTCTCCCACGTTGAGTCTGGGCCTATTTCATTCATTACTCCCACCAGTTTACACCAGTCGAGACCAAGATTGTCCTTGTTCCCCTTGATCATACACCACTTCGTCCATCATGACCTCTATTCTCCGCAAGCTCTTCCGACGCAAGAAGCAACCTCCTTTGGTCTGTGCCGTTCCTCTCGACGGCCATGACCATGCCATGGCTGAAGACCCAAACCACAAGCATACCGCCGCATGTTTTGTGGACTTTGAGCCTCTGGCCGTTGTCGAGCTCTTCCAGTCGCAGGGCTGCCAGTCCTGCCCTCCCGCCGTCCCTGGGATTCTCGAAGGGGCAAGCCACCCAAACCTCTTGCTTTTGACCTACAACGTCACTCTGTTTGACCACACCGGTTGGAAGGATACCTTTGCCAAAACGGCCTGGGATCAACGCCAGCGAGCCTACGCTATGACGTGGCGCCGTCAAAGCATCTACACTCCCCAGGTTGTAGTCAACGGCACCGTTGATGGATCCGGCGCCGGCGGAAAGGCTGAAGTGCAGGAGATTGTCCAGCAAGCCAGGGCCGTTCAGGCCGGAAGAGGCTGGCACATTTACCTTGATGCCAACGACAGCGATGTCAGGATTGACTCTGACGTTGACATGATGGGGCCACATGATATCCTGTTGGTTCTTTACAAAGATGGCGACGAGAAGGTCAAGATCGGCAAAGGACCCAACAAGGGTAAGAAGCTTGACCACCGTAACGTGGTTACGAATGTGGTCAAGATTGGGGAGTGGGCCGGTGGGGACATGACGATTCCCCTTCCTGCCTCCAGGGACTCAATGAAGCCCGGAGAAAGCGCTGCTGTTCTTGTCCAGGAGGCTGGCCCTGGGAGACCCATCGTCGCAGTTACCAAGGTTTAGGAGATCATAGGTATTGAAGGATAGGAGAGGGGATCAGTTTGGTTGTTTCTTGAAATGCCCAGTCCTCGGTAGGATCAGTCCACTACTGGCAACGGGGTAGAATGTAGCATTGAAATTACCTCAGAACCTAGGCTATTAATATCTCCATCGCATGTGGTGTTTCTAATTAAGTGGCTTGAGCCTGTTCTAACTCCTGGTGGCAGGTGTTGGGGTGTGGCTGAGGCAATTAGCCACAGCCAATACTTGCCACAGTGTCTTATCGATAAGAGAAAATAGCGTACCTAATAAATTATAAATCAACCCTTTCTTTATATCTAGGTATACTAAATACAGCGGAAATCAAGATTATGCAGACTCTGAACATACTTACTATACTATTTCCCCTCTATTTTCATTACTTATTATATATGCGAATTATTCTATCGTGCTATGTAAAGATAGTCTGTTCATTTAGTGATATGTTTCCTTTTAAACATTTTGTCTGAATGCACGCGACAAGGGTATTATAATAATTATTACATGGTTGCTATGAGTCGACATCAATTATCGTTATATAGAAATCAAGAGACACATTGGGATGAAAGCGATAGATCATAGCTAGCTGTAGCGTTCTGGTTGTCAATCGTTGCTAAAAACACTCGCCCGTGTTTATCAACTTTGAGGTGTAGGGTAGCCCTGGGAGAACATTGAAAATCACGTGACCGACTGTCACCTTTTGGACCTGTCTTGCACTATAATAAATCCGTATCATTTCCTCTTTTACGAGGGACCCTACTATCCTGGCCCTCGCTTGCCCGGACGAACGGAATGGTAAAACTACCTAACATGTTGACATGTTCTGCACGTGTTACGACAAGGACCAGCTGAGGAGCCTTGAGCATAGGCGCCAAAGCTGGCTGCCAAGCAAATCGACCACCCACTTGGGACCAATAGGCTCCACTAGTTGAGGCTAATGTCGCATAAAGTGTTCCGGCCGTAATAAGGCATTGGTAATCAGTAGTTGTGATATCAAGGTTCCCTGCCCTTTTGACGTCTCGAAAATTGGAAGTTCGTGTGGCAGCTGGCAGGGACTGGGTGGTATTCGACTTATTAGGCATGTCGGGCCGAAACCCAGGCCTCAGACTCGATTCCATCTGGACTTGGCGTGGTCCAGATAAAAGTAAGGCAGGGCGGCGGCAATAACAAAAAGGTTTGGAATCCGGAAATAGGTGCAAGGGGGCTTCTACGAGCCGCAAATCGAAGCAACCTGGGAGCTGAGCCGACGTTTTAGTCGGTTGAGTTTCGTCTCAGGATACACACAACTCAGACACAAACAAAACGCCATGGCCGAAGGTGCCCCTTAAAACGGCCAGGGGCTTCCAGTCTCTGACACGCGATTCGCCAATGTTCGAGAACAATTCTCCACTTTTGCTGGAACATCGGAGCCGATGAGCAACTAGAACACACCAAGGGAACCAAACAGGGAACAACAAGGAGCGAAGGGTTGCCATGCCATGCGAGCGAGGCATGTGTTTTGATGCGCAGGAAATCTCGGGTCAATCCCTGGGCGATCATTGGTGGTAACATCGTTCGATGCGTCGCCGGGAATAGCATCGGCGATGATTCTCATACCCGGCTCATCAACGTTCTAGCCTACCGAGCTACCGTGAAATCGACTGAAATTAATCAACATGAAGGCCTTGAAGATTGATCTCGGTGCATAGCCCGAGCTTCTGCAAGAGATCTAGATTTGTCGTGATCGATATATTAACAGAATCCACATTTCCAGGTTCGGGGGCTACCGAGGCATCCACAAGTGGCGCCACTTGCCATGGTCGGCTCCCATTTCTGGTCATTTCGGTCGTCTTGACACTTGTGTCAACTCTCAGACGGCCGAATCCACTTGAGGGTCTCTTGAGAACGGGCCCAGCTCCATCGTCAGTGGCGTCAAGTGCCGACCAACCTCCCCCTTCACACAATGGCCCACTCTGCCATGAGACAGGCGCCGTAGCAGATACCCGACAACAAGATTCGTAGTAAATCATGGGCGCCAATTTCATCGCATGACCTGTATATAGCCTCACGCTCCTCCCCTCGTCAAGTCCCTCATTCCACCATCATCAGCTTCAGTCTCATCCTGACTTTTCTTTTCTTCCAAGGTCCTGGTGATCCCGTTCTTTCTTTTCCGTTCTTTTCCCTAATTGTCTTTATTTTTTTTTGTGCTGGCACATTTATCTTTTTCTTATTCAACATGCCTTCTTTCTCGTCTTTTCTCGTCTCCTCTTCTCTGCTGGCCTTGGCTCAAGCCCATGCAGTCATCCTTAATGCCCAGGGCCTTGATGGATCGCCTGCTAGCGTCGGCTTTCAAGGTAGGCACACCAACCTCACCGTTGTCTGTTCAGAGCTAATGGAGGCTTAAGTGGACCCTGATATCGCTCGCAACTGCACCACCATCAACCCCTGCCAGCAGGATGCTACCATTATCCGTGACGCTGAGATCAATGCCAATGTTGTCAACCAATGCGGTCGAACCGAGTTGTCCGGCAACATTGATGTGGGCGAGAATACCGAGAATGCCCTTTCTGCGAACGCGGTGACTCAGGTCAAGGCCGGGAGTGAGATTACGGTGACGCTCCACCAGGTTAACGCCGATGGTGCTGGCCCATACGTCTGTGATCTTGATGAGAGCAGCAACGCGAACCAGGTCTCCCAGGTAAGCTACCAGGCATTTCGCCCATCAAATGGAGCTGGACTAACCCAAGTCCTAGAACTTGACCGTGACAAACAACGTCCCCGGAAGCAATGGTCTCTCCCAAGCCAAGGAACAGGCCTTCAACATCACTGTCAAGATGCCTGATGATCTGAACTGCTTCGGAGGTTAGTTGATCCAGAGGCAAATCAAAGATTGTTTATCTAACGCCTTATAGCATCGACTGGCAATATCTGCACCGTGCGCTGCCGCAACAACGCCGTTGCTGGCCCCTTTGGTGGTTGTTTTGCTGTCCAGCAAGTTGACACCAAGGAAAAGACCAACAGCCCACAGACCATCAATACTGAGCAGTCGCTGAAGGACGTTGAGGACCAGGTTCAGAAGAACCAGGCTGATTTCCCGGACGCTGTGGCAGCAAACCAGAATGCAGGCTCCGGCGAGGCCGAGCAGAACAAGGCTGCCGTCGATGCCCTTCTTGGTGCTACCCTTGTTACTTCGGCGTTCTCTCAGCAGACACCTACCGTTGCCACTGGACGCCAGGCCGCTGCCACCACTTCTGCAGCCGCAGACAATGGCCAGAATAACGGCGGCAATGGCAACAACGGCAACAACAATGGAAACAATGGAAATAACGGCAATAACGGAAATAACGGCAATAACGGTAACAACAATAACAACGGTAACGACGCTGCTAACGGTGGTAACAATGGTGGCAACGCCAACAATGGGGGTGCTACCAACGGGGCTGATAATGCGGACGCCACGAACGGCGGAAACAATGGAAACGCCAATAACGGAGGTGGAAACAATGCAGGTGCTACGAATGGCAACAACGGGGGTGGCCGCTTTGGCGGTAACGGAGGCAATGGGGGCGGCTTCGGAGGATTTGGTGGACGGAATGGCAAGCGAGGCGTCTCGATGAGATGGGCCAAGCGTCTCTTCGCTCCCATTGAATCAAACTAAAGACTTGGCTTAAACGGTTGACGTATGGCTGATGGAACATGGCAAGGGCGTGGTGGTGGCGTGTGTGTCGCTTAGGCGAGGGAACTAGATAGATAACTAAGAATGGCATGTGATATTTAGAAAAACTTCTAGCGGAGTGACTGAACTGTGAGCGGAGTTATGAAACGGCATGGGGCCATTATACGCCGCCATGTGGCAACCGAGACTCTTATTGTTTTGGTTGAAGTGCGAGGTGTGTGGATGCGACATCCATAAGCCTCTGTAGTCACGAGTGGGTAGTCTCGCTACGAGTCATGATGCTGAGGGTTGGGCAGACCGAGTCCGGTAATTATCACATCGGATTGAGTGCTGCCACGCCAGCTTTGTTGGTGCTTTCATCCTGGTTACTTGATATAGGCGTCATTGTCAACCACTGTGTTCTTTGTTAGTGTGAAAGCAAGCTGCCCTTGACGGAGCTGATTACGACCGATGTTGGGCACCAGTACAGCTGCCGCTGCATCTCGACGTCATCACACATCACAGGTGCTTATTACTGTTCAGTGCTTGAAATCTTTATGATGGAATTAGGTAGGTAGGCACTTCGATTAGAAAGAGGAGAGAAATTTATGACTGAAAGTGTGAAGCTTCTCTCGGATTGGAACCACTTGGCACGCCAACCGATTTCACACCGACGGAGTATTATGGGAGGCCGACAATACAAATTTCCGAACAAGAAGTGCAGATGGGGCTATTATAGTTTCGGGGTCACAATATTCTGAAAACGAAACTTGCAAGTGTTGACTGGTGAAGATGCGGCCCATCCCTTGAGTTCGGAAGGGCCTTGACGTAAAATTGAAGAATTCAAGGCGAGAGGGCCGTAGAACTCATAACCTGCGCTAATTGGCTGTAATAAATAGGGGCATGCCTCATTATCGCTCTGAGCCGTGTATCTGGCCTTCGGATCCAGAGTTGGTTGGTTGCGACTGGGGGGCCTGAGATCGAAGGCGCCCCGATCCCAACAACCAAAGACTCGGCAACAATGACACCCAAGTCGAATGACATTAAGTTTATTCTAAATGAATTTCTAAGCACGGATAAATGGAACCCAGATCACCCCTCACATTCCCCCCTCACTGGGATTTATTTAAAGCCCTCGTATTTTACACAAACGATCCCAGACAAACTCACTGCGCCATATTGTCTGCAGTCTTCCAACATTTTCTTCAACTACTGCTTAACTTCTTCCGAAACCCAAAACCACCCACTATGAAGGTCGCACTTGCAGGACTTGGAGATGTTTCCAAGTATCATGGAAGAACTTCCAAAAGAAGGGCATCAAGTTATCGCCCTCACCCGCAGCTTCAAGCCCCACGTTAAGCTCGAACAGAGAGTCACGGACTATTCTGTTACGGAGCTGAAGAAGCATCTTGCCGATTGCGATGCTGTCGTTTCCGCGATTACTATTCACGCTCCAGTCTTTGCATCAATCCACCTGGCCCTCCTCCAAGCCTGTCAAGAATCACCTCGATGCAAGCGCTTCCTCCCCTCTGTTTGGGCTGGAAACTACGAGGAGGTGAATGACCAACCTCTCTACGCAGGCGAAGGCCTTCTACCTATTCTTGAAGCCCTCCGAGAGCAGCAAGATGTCAGCTGGACCTTCTTTTGCCAGGGATGGATGATGGACTATATTCTTCCCCCGAACCAGCGATACCTTGCAGACTTTGGCGAACGATGGGTCCAAAACTACCAGACCAAGATCTTTACACTTTACGGAAACGGCAGTCAACAGGTTGACTTCACGTCAGCAAGGGATACTGCGCGCGCAGTGGCTGTTCTCCTGAACCATGACTCTCACGAATGGGAAGAGTTTACTTGTATTTCGGGTCAACAGATGACGTGGCGCGAGCTGTGGGAGTTTATCAAGGCTCGGGAGCCAGAATATAGGGCACAGAAAAAGTCGCTGGCCCAAAGCATCAAGCAGTTCATCGCGAAAGAGAGCCCAGACAAGGTTGCCGCGGCTATGTATGAGGTGATGGGGCATAGCGAAGCGCTCGCGTTTCCGGAAGGCAAGGTAGAGCGCCACCGGAAAAAATACTTTAAGAGTATGAAATTTCGGACACCGGCTGAGTTGTACGATGAGGCTGCCGCAAAGCCAGGGGTTGTAGTCTGAATTGTAGATAGGCTGCGCAACATTTCTCGTGCCGATTTCGAGGCGGGAATCCACGCTCGTCAATCGGGGGTTGATCTTTAATCGACTTTTAGTCATGAATCGAGGCCGATGTACCTCCTTCCGTATAATAGATCCCAGTTTTGGCAAAGACATTAAATAAATTGTGTTGTTTGTTTCTTTGATCCACAGTAATCTTATCCGATCGGCATATGGTTGGTTCTCTTGAAAACCGACGAACTAATCCCGCATGGTTGAATCGTATTAATGGCCTCCCCGTATTCTTGGGGTTTGAGGCCTGCCTGTGATGGCATTAGTAAGAAAAGCTTCGTATTAAAAGGTCCTAAAAGTGCCTACAGAGTGTCCCCCCCGACTAGATATTATAGGTTTACTTAACTACCATCGACTACACAGCATTCTACTTTCTAAAATGAAGTAGATCATCTTCCATTGTTGTCTTATCTATATGCCGATGACAACATGACACCTAAATTTGACGTCGAGTACCTAATATGCAAATGAATCAAGATGCTTCGAAGAACCAACAGCCCCCAGGGACGTGGAATCCCGCCGCTGTTTCTGCCAAAGGTCTCAACGAAAGCTGGTCAGAGATGCTGGATTTGTGAGATGTCGACCATGTTGGGGGCATATTAACGCGGAATTAAGATATCAATATCAAAGAGTTGTTTCCGAGAGACTCAAACCTCGATGAAACAGTGTTATTTTGCTAATGTATCGCTCTCTTATATCTAAGGGTATGAGTGGGAAGGAAACGAAAGGGAAAACGAAAAACCCCGATGAAGATGGTTCTGACCTGATGTGCGCGGCTGCCGGCAGCTTGCCTTCACCATAACAAAGAACACGTTGTCTTTCCACACCTCTAACATCAGTTCTGACCGCCATAACCTTAGAATCGAAGCCTACGTAAGCTTTAGGACGACAGTACCCACAGCTAAACGAAAGTGGTTCCACCTCTAGTGACAGTTTCAAGTACCGTATAAAGATAAGATTGGCATTTTATTCCCTGACCTGGGTTAGAAAAAGAACTGCCGAAAAACACCCTGGCTTCCAAAGATGGATCGAGTCTTTCAAATGGCCCGAGCCTGTGGTAAAGTGGAACATGCCTCTCATGGGATAAACGATACGGCTGGGCCGGAGATAACTTCACAGTATTCTGAAAACTTTAAATGCTTCGCCTAACATGTTGGACTGGGGCTCTGCTTCAGGCATTGGAAAATGTATTTAAGCTGCTCGGATGCGAGTGTCAACCCTTTCCTTATTATCAATCTCTTCAGGCTATCCGACCTAAGCGTAATCCCACCTCAATATGAAGCTATACACACTACTTGGACTTGCCGCCTACGTGCCTGCCGCTCTGGCAGCCATCAACTGTAACAACGTTGACATCCCAGTGAGTAAGAGAAAAGCCGTCAAGGTGGGTATTTGTTAATCTGCTTAGGGCGGCGCGCAAAACATTTGCTCGAACACCTCTCCAGCCTGGAAAGGATGTGATGGTTTCTGTCCCCAGTGGGTATGTAGCTGATACATCTGGCATACATCTTTCAGAACATGCTAACATTCGCCAGTGTGGAAGCGCTACCAAAGCTTGCATTTAGTAAGTCATGACTCCGTCTTGGTAAAAAGGCTTCATGAGTTTGTTTGTTAACCTCTTTATAGTAAGGGTGCAGCTGGTGGGGATTATGATTGCTATTGTGTTTAGTTTTCCACCACATGAATTATCGGCTGGGGCTAAATGCCTTCTGCGACCAGATATTGGCTCTCTGTTGATGTGTCGTGCCTTGGTGCCGGAAAAGGAAGCTCATGAACTTCCTTGGAAAAGAATTGGAGTGTTCGAGCGAGCAAAGGCCTTGGCTGTACCTAGTGTGATTACTTAGAATACATTTCTGCCTGCCCTGGTGCTCAGAATCCAAAATTGTGCACTATCTTACTTAGTTGGTTAAGTATTGGTAGTATGATTTCGAAATCCTAAGCGCGTAGTTATTAAGATGACTATCTAAAAAATAGCATCGCTATTACGTAGGTAATAAAATCAGCTCTCTAGACAGACAATACAAGCGACTTGCGACCTAGATAGGTGGCATTTGCTTATTAGTTATAAAATCGCACTTGTATTAGTTACGTTATGCCACTTAGCAGAATGGGTTATATTTAAGACTAGAAGCTAACTAGCGACGTGTTAGTAGGCGTTATATATTTTATTGGCTTTACTTTAGCATGTCTTTTCATAGATTACTTAGCTATAATAAATAGGTTTTCTAATAAAGGTAACCTAGTTATATTAGTTATATATTAATAAGGCAATATAATATTATACTTTAAGTATAATAAAAAGTATTATATTTAATAATAAATAATTAAATACAAATAAGGCTTTATCTATTCGTTCGTCTAATGCCTAGTTGATAATGAGCGAGGAAGTCATAATGTGGTGAGCTAGCTATTATAATGCATGACATTGGGCTGATTCAAAATGTCTATATTGTATACAAACTATGTTTTATTTTCGTGACGTGTTATTTCCTCTGCTTTATCTGAGGGTACAGTCCCCGATATTCCCTTAACATGGGCCAGGCCCGGGCAGGAAAACACAGGGAAGATGCCCCAATCATCTTCATTCCTTGCATCCCGCCCGAAGCACGGGGGATTGCTGACCTCTCACGGGGAGGCCTTGTTCATTAATCACGGCTGAGCTGCAACTAAAAGATTATGTGCAGGTCAGCTGGAAAGGTCAGCCCAGGCACCCAATGAGCTTCCATCACTCAAGTCTCCTGGCTGAGCTAGTGAAAGCCAGTGAGCGGCATTGTAATCGGCGACGCACGGGAATGCCGTTATTGCAGTCCGAGTTGAGGCAGCCAGTTTTACTGTGAGATGTGCAGCAGCCGCGAAGATGATTTCGAGGCAAGGTGTCTGCATCAGGATGACTTCGGGGCGTAGGAGAAGTGAGATAAAATTATAAAGTCTGCATCTCTGAAGCACCCTTCTGCTTCAGATATCTGTCTATAACATTGAGCAGAACATCCTCACTAATCCTCCTACCTTCCTCCCAGAGACGCATACCGCCAACATGGTCAAACCGATCACCCTCGTTGTCGCTTTCACAAGCCTCCTTCCATCTCTTACTTCGGCTGCGGCGTGTACAGATGGGCTAATCTACTGCGGCTATAATCTTCTCAAAAGAGGTATGTCCCCCCCATGGACTGCAAGCCAAGTTTGGCTAACTTTCGAGATATAGGAGACTACAAGCCTGAGATTGTTGCTGAGCTCAACAGAGTCGGCGACGAGCAAGACTTTCTCCATGTCTACTATTCCACCTTCCTCTGTGGTGTGGGTGGACATGGATGGATCCGATACACTAATTACTGTGAAGGGGGATGCCATGATGGTGGTGCAGGACAAAATGATTATTGCTAAGACGAGATGCTGGTAGGAAGATCACGGCTAAAAGCCATTGTGCGCAGAAGACAAGTTCGGGTTCGATCTAGCAATTTTCCGGTGAATAAAATTATATACCTAGTTAGGACAGCGGGTTTGCTTTATTTTTGGTGATGCCCACTGGCCCAAGGCTGTTCCGCTGGGAGGGACCGACAACGGAGAGAATGCCGAGCAAGCTTTCCGCTATCGCTCGTTTTCACATCATCCACTTTGCTCTGGCACTATTATATCCCTCTATCGGCAGGACGTTCACGACCGCACTAATAATCTACTGACTCTCGCCCCACGACATCTCATTCACTACCGTTTCAACCCACTGAGGATGGGTGAAGACGAGCTTTGCCAACACAAAACTGGGCTGGGCACGATCGCAGTTGAACTCAAAGTGCTCATCTGCAACGCTCTTGGGCAGCCCAATGACGATGGCTCTCCAAATAGCGAGGGCTTGAGAGCATTAATCCATCTCAGTGCTACGTCGAGAATATTTCGAGAACTAGCCCAGTCTCATGCATATCATAGTTTGATACACGAATCCATCAATATCAGCAAGCTTGTTCGCACTATACGACAGCGGCCAGATCTCGCGGCCAGCGTCAGAGAATTTCGGCAACCTATCAAAGGAAAGTGTGACGGGACAATTGAAGAACGCGAATTTCTCAAATCAGTGGTGGACGAGCTGCAGCTGTGCCGTCGGAGCCAGGACAGTTCGAGATTCGGGAGACAACGGGGCCAGGATGTTTTGCTGGAGGACGTCTGCGTGGAACTCATCGTCGCCTTGTCGCCTAATCTGCAAACATTGAAACTCTACAGCTTGGAAAAGGGGGCCAACCAGCGAAACCAATACCCTCTGCTCTACGCACAGTTCCGCAGGGCAGGTGAGCAGACTGGCAGAAGCGAACTGCCTTATCTCCACCATCTCGAACTGGGGAGAAAGAAGACGGACGATATGCCGTTTACCCGCCCCAGCATTGACACTGCCCTGATCTTCCAGGCGACACCGAATCTACGACAGCTATTCCTACGTGGAGTCACGAATCTGCACGACTCGACTTTCGGCCAGGAGGAGTTTGGTAGCCTACGTCCTACTCTCCATCACCTACGGTCTATCGAGTTACGGGAGTGTGCTCTTGAAACTCGCAGCTGGGGCGAGATATTTCTGGGTCAGTTGATTGCCATGGCTCCCAACCTCGAGTATTTTAGATATGTCTCTGAACACTATCGCTACCCTGATCCTGTAGCGAGACACTTATCCCTGCCGCATATGCTACGCGCAATTCGCACCCAGCACCCAATCGTCAACTTGAGGTCTCTAGATATTTGCCTCAGTGCGTTTGGACGCTGCAAGTGGCCAAACCGGGGCAATTTGATCGACGCTACCGATCTTGAAAAATTTTCGATGCTGGAGACGCTCAAGTTGGACGAGAACGCGGTTTGTCGCTATTACGATTCTCCCTTGAATGTTGACATGTCAATTCCCACGACGACATGCTTTACGGAAGCTCTTCCCCGTCATTTAAAGAACTTTGTCATTAGGGTATTCAAGGGTTCAGAATCACATGTCTGGGGCGATTTGGCTCATATGGCTGCCAACATCTTTCGGTTCTCAAAGCTTGAATGTGTGATTGTGCATGCAATCTTCAAGTCGGAAAATGATAACCACTGGACGCGCTTCAAAGAACAGGTCCTTGAGCAGGAACGGCTGTTGAGGAGCCTATGGCCAAAAACCACAGTCAGGTTGGCGGTTGCAGTATACAAACGCCAGTTGCCGGATGGAGAGAACGGCATTTTGGGGTGACTTGTTTTTTAATGTTAGCAATTGAATTCACTGCGTGTCGCAAAAACTGATGTTTGTGACTTTGCCTCCATCGTAGTGAACATAGAAAACATAGCGAGCCATTGTGGCAAGTCGAGAATTGGTTAGTAGTGGCCTGCGGTTGACAAAAGGAACGGTAAGCAATTCACCTTGTAGATATCGTGATTGTAGTGTTGCACCTTGCCTAGTACTGCTCATTCATTACTGGCCTCAACAACCTCAGACAGAGAAATTATAGTATAGGAGAGTGTTTAGTTTAATATAGCGATGAGTCGGATGCCAGAAATAGGCTGTCGTTTTAAACCAGAGTTACAGCAGTTTCTCTTTCTCTTCTGCTTTATATACATATTTTCCTCCTATAGGTTTAGAATTCATACTTTGGCACATATCACAGAGGAAAGAAATCAGCAACTATGTATACAAGTACCTCGGCTTTGTTAGTTGTTAGCAACAGGGAGAATGTCGAGTTCGGCGAGGAGATCCCTTGGCACTTGTGCTTCAACATCGACATCTTCCATTGCCCCCAGATTATCCCAAAGAACAGAATCGCTCGGCGGCGAGCCCAGCATATTAGACGCCCACGAAGTAAAATCATTGCCCCCATTGGTATTCATCAATGCCATGAATGACGAGTCGTCAATGTTCGTTGAGGGGATCTCTGTGAGCTTGTCGAGGTTGGTACTGGGGTCTGTGTTGTCGTCGCAGGAGTCAATCTCGAAGACTCTTGGGCTCTGATCTTGCAAAGTAGTGATGGCTTCCTTGGAGCATTCGTTGACTGGGTCCGTCTCCATCAAAGTGCCCGTTATTGAATAACCCCCAAAGATCTTGGGCATTATGTTTGAGCAAGGATTCGGTGCCAACTCTGGCCGAGCGCCTTGCCTTAATGGAGGCGGAAAGTCACACTCATCAGGCAACTTTCCGTGACTAATACTTAGGTCCACAGTCATTGCCAAACGGAGGTAGTAACTTGGCTGAGTCTGCAACATGTCGGCCCAGCTGGTAAGAGAGGATTCCGAGACTCCCACGCTTGACGAAAACGATGGGACCCGCTGTCTTGCAAGGTTGACGACGTGGCTTATTGTCCTCATGATCCAATCGGTAGTGTAGTAATGGGGCTTGTAAGTACTCATTGTCTCGAGTAAAATATTCACCTGCTGCTGTTTCTGGTCCAATGAAAGGACGATTGTTTGCGAGGTTGTGGCTTTTTGATAGGCTGGCCGTAGAAGCTCAACGTCAATCATGTTAAGAGCTAGGGGAAAGGCGGTGCAGCCGAGGCTATGATTTCAGTCAGAATGCTCTTATGAGGTAGTATATGAGGGACAACTCACGCAGTCATTGGTAACCAACGGGTCAGTCCTAAACGGTCTAACTCTTGAAGGCACTGGGTCACGCGAGAGGTTGCACCTTGAAGCTCGTTCTTTTGCTTGCATAATTGTACGGCTGACTGGGGCGAGGAGATGAGATTGGAGCGGAGAAGTTCGTAATGACAGAGGGAGAGTCGGGCCGAGCTTGACTTGTCAGGATGCGCTACAACTATGTCGTATAGTTGGAAAGAACTTACTGGTAGTACATTTCGACTAAGTTAGTGAATAAGGTGGTAGATCTTGCCGGAGAGTGAGGGTAGTGGCTCTCAGCTAGCCGTTCTTCAATGGTTGATCTGATTTCCGTCCAGGTGCTATACCAATGACGAAGTTCCAGCTGGCAAAGGTTCGCACCTCCTATCCTTCCAGATAAGATCCAGGAGGGATTATTGTGAAATACAGATGTAAAGGTGAGAACGTCGGTTAGAACAACGCAGAGTTCGACCAACTTGGAGAGAATTTCAGCATGAAGGATCTTGGTTGTTGAGTCGTAAACCTCTGAGCTAAACGACTCATCGGCAAGATCTGCACTCCCAAGAACCGAGCGACCAGAAAAGTTGAAGTTTGACTTTGTGATTTTGATATTTTGACGAGAGGTGAGTGGCAAAAGTCTGTCGCAGATAATGCAGCACCACCAGAGCCGTTTGAGGGTGTTGTGTAGCTTCTTGACCTTGGGCAGCTCGGCCAAGCTGCTTGGCTTTTGCGAGAAATGGCAATGTGCCTTTGCATCCCGCGCGTAAGCAATAGCGATTCCCAGCCAGATCGAGCCCATTGGCTTATTGCCAGCAAGACAGCGTGGTATGATGTGAGAGTGAGCGAGAAGTAAGGCAGCTTGAGCGATGGCAACGGACGACTTCTCGGTATTGAAATCGTAAAGCAGCTGCATTTGTTAGCCATACACTGGAAAAGAACATTGGGCACTATCGGTGTACCTTGGCCCGGCGGTAGAATGCAAGCTTCGCCTCATGTACGGTACAAAATCCAAGAGACTTGTGCGTCTCGAGTGGAACGAACTGAGTCAAGTTGTAAGCACAAGGATGTAATAAGGGGAGAGTGGAGTCTTACGCCTGATGAGACGAATAAGAGTCCCTGCATTACTATGATAGGCATCTTGTATTGGCCCTCCCCGTTGTCTGAGTTGTAAGAAAGCCAGTGATCTTTTTCATTCAATATTGGTAGCATGGGATGGACATGTAAGAAGTATTGCCGCATGAATTCGTCCAACGCGGTTCGATGGGGTACGATGAAGCACCCCTGGCTAACGAGGAACGACAGATCTTGGGGTAGGAGATCTTGGGTATCAGGGACTTCCAGGAAGGCATAGTCGGGATGGCAGGTGCCTTTGGGGATATCATTGGGGGAATCGAAGATTTGGTCCAGATCTTGAGTGTTGAAGAGGTTGGCCAACGAGTCGTCTGAAGCCACGCTCGACTCTGCGAGCTCTGGGATCCCGGTATCGGAACATTGTGTGACTCTGTCGTTGTTCGAAACACCAGTGCTGTTGGTAGCAGGGTACCTGCGCCTCGTGTGTTTGTCGACGCGTGGACTTCCAACAAGGCTGGAGCGTCGCTCTGAGGGGCGAGGAGTAGGGGGGTTGTTGGAGCAGCTTTGAGGGCTTGCAGCTCTATATAAGCCAGGGTGAGTATTGAGCACATGAGTAGAAAAGAAAAGAGCGGAGTCAATATACCTTGTCCCCTGTCGTCGATTGAACGAGCAATGTTTCTCATTATGCTTGCAGTTGATGCATGGACCAGACGGGTTATCCAGGATGCACCTGACCTTTCGAGCACGGCAAAGATTGCAGGCTCGTGAAACTCGTTTCCTCGGCGGTTTTACGGGCTGCATCCTCAGGTCGGGTCAGGCTTATCAGTCGAGATAAAAGCAGAGAATGTTCAATTGTGTGTGTTCGTGGGGCGGACGTTGGTGAAGACGGATGGTTCATTCCGGGGGGAAGGAGCGTCGAATCCAATGCCGGGGCATCGATTGAGAAGCAGTTGTCAGCGGGGAAGGAACCGGGAACCGATGGCAACTGCCGAGGGACCGGTCGCCCCTCCCCCACAATTCTTCCCCGCAAAACCGAGCCTTCCCCGGGCGCATTCCGTTCCTTCCATCAGCGCCCCCTTCCTCCGTAGAGGGTTGAAAAAGCCTTTGCCAAGAGCTAAACGTTCCATGGCCGCTGGCGCCGCGGGGAGGGAGTGTCAGATCGGGTTGAGATCTCAAAGGCAACTGAATTGGATGCATGATTGCCCGCAGGATCGCTTCTGCAGTCGCGTCTGCAATTTCCACCAGTCACGTCGTCGTCCTCGCAACGCGCGCGGGGTCCTGAGCACGCCATGATGATGCTAGCATGCTCATCTCTCTTATCCGTTACCGACTTTTTGAGGGCTTTTGTTGTCTTTTTTTATCCTTTGTCAACAGTATCAAGTGTATCAAGTCTCGATAGCCGACAATATGACTTCCAAGGATCTTCCAGCCAGATTGAAGGAGTCCCTCGAGGCGACCAAGTGTGAATACCGTCAGCTGGGCAAATCCGGTCTACGCATTTCGGTCCCAATCTTTGGCTGCATGAGCTTTGGCGACAAGAGAACTCTTCCTTGGGTGATTGGTGAAGAAGAGGTTCGCCAGCTGTGGCTTTCACCATCTGTGCATCTTCCACTAATCATGCATCCCGTAGGCTCTGTCTCTTCTCAAAGCTGCTTACGATCGCGGACTCAACACTTGGGATACTGCCAACACCTACAGCAATGGCGCCTCAGAGGAAATTGTCGGAAAAGCCCTCAAAAAGTTCAACATTCCCCGACACAAGGTCCTCATCTTCACCAAGTGTCGTTGGGCTGTCGGTGAAGAACCAGGTAGCCTTCCTGAACCACGTCCTTCTGGAAGAAGCTGACATCATCCAGAGGCACGACACATCAACTACAAGCCGGAGTTTGAGGTTTCTAAAGATTACCAGAACCAGTTCGGCCTGTCTCGGGCTGCCATATTCAACCAGGTTGAGGCATCCTTGAAGCGCCTTGACACGAATTACATCGACCTCCTTCAGATCCACCGTTTCGATGACCTCACTCCTATCGAGGAAACCATGAAAGCCCTTCATGACCTCGTCCAATCCGGAAAAGTGCGCTATATCGGCGCAAGCAGCATGTGGGCAACCCAGTTTGCGCGGATGCAGTTTGTGGCCGAGAAGAACGGTTGGACGCAGTTTGTCAGTATGCAGAACCAGTATAACCTTCTCTACCGTGAGGAAGAGCGCGAGATGAATCGCTTCTGCAACGACACTGGTGTTGGACTGATCCCTTGGGCGCCTCTTTGCCGAGGCCATCTCGCCCGTCGCCCAGCACAGTTTGGCTCTACCGAGAGAAGCAAGGGAGAAAAGCAGAGCCAGGGCGAGCTTTCTGAAGTCGACCAGAAGATTGTTGACCGGGTTATCGAAATATCCGAGAAGCATGACTGGCCGATGGCCCACGTGGCACTGGCCTGGATCAACAAGCGTGTGGCGAGCCCCATTATCGGTTTTAGCAGCATTGATAGAATTGATCAGGCCATCGGAGCTAGAGGTAAAGAACTGACTCCGGAGGAGGAGAAATACCTGCAAGAATTGTACCAAGCCAAAGAGATTTCGGGGCACGCTTAAGGAAAGAGTTGATAGTCCAATAATACAAATCTTGCACCTCGAAAAGTACTCTAACTACTGATCGCGGATGCGAGGATCCCTGGGTACGTATCTCGGCAAGTCTCCTCGGAACGGATCTCCGGTCGGCACTTGTGTCGGCTCTTGGTGAGCCAACCACCAGCTCCATGACACAACACGCCTGAAGAGTCAATAAAAATACCTGACATCTGACTCAAAAGTCAATCAATTCCTAACGCCCAGCCCTATCCAAATTGAGGTTCAAGCAGAATGAACCCGTCCATCCCTTCAGTTCAGACGGCGGCGGTGATTGACAAACCTGGCGAGAACGCAACAATTTGCATTCGATCCGACGTACCCGTGCAAGACCCCGGCCCTCACGAGGTTCTTGTCAAGCTTGATTACACTGGCCTCTGGTAAATGTGAATGTCTACGCGTGCTCCTCAATTTGCTGACCTGTCGTAGTGGGTCAGAGGTCCGAGCATTCTCCGGATGGGGGGCTTACAACCCCATCGTAGGGCATGAAGGCGTAGGGCCCGTCGTCAAAGTAGGCGAGAATGTCAACTCCGCCATGCTGAGCAAGAGCGTAGGAGTAAAATGGCTTTACAGCGCGTGCGGGCTGTGCACAGCCTGTCGGAAGGGATTTGCAAACAACTGCGCAAAGCAGGTCAACACGGGTCGTCATGTTCCTGGAACATTGCAGCAGTACGTCGTAGCCGACGCCAGGTATGTGACGGAGGTTCCAGATGATCTGCCAGGTGAGGTAGTGGCACCGTTATTATGTGCAGGCCTGACCATGGCTGGTGCTGTTTCGAGACTCGATGGGTATTTGGCTCAGGGCGACTGGGTTGTCATCTCGGGAGCCGGAGGTGGGCTTGGTCACCTAGGTGTCCAAATCGCGAGCAGATTGAGAGGATTTCGTGTCATAGCTGTCGATTCTGGGGAGACCAAGCGCCAGTTAAGCCTCGAGAGCGGAGCGGAGTACTTCATCGACTTCAAGGACGAGTGCGTTGAAGAAAGAGTAAGGGAACTCACTGGGGAGGGGGCAGCAGCAGTGCTGGTAGTGCCAAGATCCGAAGAAGCCTTTATCCAAGCTCCCAAACTCGTACGAAATATGGGCATCATTGTCACCATCGGCCTCCCCCGCAACGACTATAACCTTCCAATTTCAGCCTCCGTTTGCTCAGCTCGGGGTGAGTGATCCCGTGGGCTACTTGTTATGCACCCTTGTAGAGATTATATAGCTAACCCGACTTCAAAGCACTTACGATCACTGGCGTAGCGACGGGCACAGAAGACCAAATGATCGAGCTTCTTAAACACGCATCGGCCAAGAAGATATCACCGAAGATCAAGGTTATGGACTTGGACGAGATATCGAGCATTTTCGAGGGCCTTGAGAAACAAAACATCACTGGAAGAGTAGTTGTAAGAATGCCGTAATACTATGAACGGCGCCGGTATGCTTGTTCTATTTTAGCCGGCAATCTTTTGCTGGTTTTGCTAATGCAACTCATACGCGGATCGTTACCTGAACTACGTCTGTGACTATGTAATACCGCAGATCGCATGGTGGGTTGAGGCAACTGATGCTTCTTATCATCGTTTTTTTAGAGTTGTCTGGGCGCATATGCCAACGAATGAGATCCCGAGCGATGGCTTGAACTTGCGGATTTCACTAATGTAGAGTAGGCATGGATCAAGTTCCGAAGGTTGGCATAGTATACTAGTGCTTCATTTCACCAATGTCTACTACACTATAAGTCTATTTGGTCTAATGCCCGAAAGCATTAGGGCCTGTCTGTCATAGGGCTAGAGCTTTAGTGGAAGGTAGAAACAAATAGGGATAGCTTAAACATGAGATATTCATCCTATTCAGAAATTCAAGCTAGACCAGCTTTTACGAGACCTTCAGAGTCAGGTGTTTCATGATAAACAGGGCTTAAAAGAGCCCTCAAGCTGTGATTTAGCGCCGAGAAATTCCCACATCAAGTCCCATCGGCTTCCTCAAGAATCCCTCGCGTGTTTCCATAACGTCTTGTCTCAGAAACACATTGTATCTCTTCACCCAGGTTGCAGCAATCAATCTCATTTGCATCTCGGCCAAGTTCCTTCCAACGCATGACCGGGGACCGTGGCTGAATGGGATGAAGGCAATCTTCTGCTGATCTGTGACGTTCTCCCATCTTTCCGGTCGGAAGTCTTCAGCATCTGGCCCCCAAATTTCCTTGGAATGGTGAACGGTGTAGGTTGGGACACTGAGCACCGTACCGGGCCCGAAATACCGGCCTTGAAGGGTAACGCCTTTGGAGTTTGCTGGAATCTCACGCGGGAGGCCGATGCCCGAGGGTGAATGATGTCGGAGTGTTTCATTGATGACCATGCCGAGATAAGGCAAATGCTTGAGAGACTCATAGCTGGGGATCTCGACCTCATCAGGAACCGCCTCATCAATCTCCTGTTGGAGTTTCTGCAGTACACCAGGTGTTTTGACCACATGATAGAGAAGAGCACAAGACGAGTTCGATGTGGTGTCGCTTCCAGCGATGAGCTGAGTCAAGGCCTCTGCCGTAAGTTCCTCTCGTCCAAGCGGCTCTCCCTTCTCGTCTCGACCTTGCATTAAACGAGCCAGAAGGTCTTTCCGGGTGGTGTCTCCTCCACGCTCGAGTCTCTCGCTCACTCTAGCAATCGCGATGCCGGCTAGGTTCTCGACAGCCTGTAGTCCTTGGCTGAAAAACGGATCCGGCAGCCACTTTGCGTATGGCTTGATCCAGGGAATGCAGCCTAGAGTAGCAGATACCTCTCCACGTCGATTCATAATCTCTACAGCTGGAGCATAAATCGCCGGGCTTGTTGGGCTTGCCTTCACTTCGGCAATGTCTGCTCCTGACGCAAGCATCCCTAGCACAGTCTGTCAGTTTTCGATCCAGTGGCTATTTTGATGACACTTACCAAATGGCTTGCCGAAAGCTAAATCAGCAATAACATCGAAAGCGAGGTAGTTAACTTGGCTGTGTTAGTAGCCCCATATACAGCGTTGATGGGATCAACTTACACCACGAGAGACAATCGAGACGCCCAGTACCATCGGCCTGCCGGTCGTTGGAGATGCGATCCCATTGATTGATAAAAAGCTGCAGATTCTGACGGATGTAGGGTTCAAATTCCAGCACAGATTTCGGGGCAAATGTATGGGACACCAGCTTTCTCTTACGAGTGTGCTCTGTCCGATTTCGTGTGTTGAAGAGTCCGCGACGAATAGACACAAAAGGATCGTAGAAGTCGCTACACGAAGGTCAACAGGCTGAATTGTGGTATCAAAAGTAGTTGTACATACGATTTCAAGAAGCCATTGCCGTGGCCATAGATAGCCTGGATAGCATCCGCATCCGCAATGCTGACATGGTTGGGAGCGATGCGGACTACCTTGCCCAATCTCTTATGAACCTGGTCGACAATCTCGAATCGTTTGCCGCGTCGGCATGTTGACATTAACCAGAGGTTACTGAACTGTGCCGGGAACGGAGCTGGGATTCCTCGAAGGCTGCTGTATGTCACAAAGTACGAAACCAGATAGGAGCTAATGAAAGCGACGATGAGGGCGACAGGCGCCCAAGGAGAGAGTAAAAGAGTTACGACAGCCATAGCCGTTGTCTAGCCTTGTTGTTTCGACGTGTGTGGTGCTGTCGATGCCATCCTCCTAGGGGCAATGAAAGTGTATTTGTATTCCATGTCGACGTGGTCTCGTGCTCAGTGAGCGACCCCAAGATCCGCCACAAGTTCACCGGCAACCCCAGATTCTCGGCGCATACTGGCAACGGGAGTTGATGTCATTCCGAGCGCCGCTCCGAGGAACCCCCACATCTCGGATCGGAAGCGGCTTGATCAACCGGCATTTGGGGATTTGGTATGAGAGGATGGTGATTGGTCATGGGAGCCGTTGACAATATCGAAACCATAGCTCATTCAATTTCATTCCTTGATAAACAACATGTCGAGACTTGTTTAATCGACAACGTGTATCGACAAGAACAGACTCTTCCATTGACTGCTCTCCCAATGAGCGTCCACCCCACAATTCTGTCTCTTCGTCTCGGGACTAAGCACGGGAGATGGGAGGCCAAAGCCATTCGGCGCTTCCGATTGGATGGAATGCTAGGATCATCGGCACTTGGGACGGACAGGCCGATTGCTGCAGAACAAAGCTGCAAGCTAAGATATACAGGAGGATGACTATGAGATTGAAGACTCTATTTCTCTGTTTCTAGATTCCCTTCCTTCTTCTCTAAGGTCAAATGCGTTCCTAATAACTCAACAATGAATCTTTCTCTGTGAAGAAAATGTCTCTTCCCTTGAGCTCGGAGAAAGTTCTCCGCCACACCAATAACCTGGGAGTGGTGCAATTCTGGCAGTTCCAATATGCTGGAGACGCTGAGCTCTACTCGAACGATCTTCTGGCCACATAGCAGATGTGCCGTACGCTTATTCTCGACCATGTAAAGACAGAACTGTTCAAAGAGATCGTGCTTGACCAAAAATGCCATGACATCTTTCAGGGTGGCTGGCCCTCCAACAATTTCTTCAAGGGTTGCGTCAGTGTCATTTTGAATGGCCCGTCGAATTTGGGCAGTGGTCTCAAGTGTCCGAACAAGTCCGTTGGTACTCATAGGTGGAAGGCTGGCGATGTATGGACGGTCGTATCCAACCCTCCTCCGCCACCAGACGTTGCAGAACAAAGAGGAGATGATGACGGGGATGAGAATCACGTATCCCCACCATTTCTGAGCTGTCAACATGGATCCAACTCCACCAAGAATAGTGGCAGTGCCATTGACGACATAAAAGAGCTGCACATTAAAGCAGCGCCGGCGAAGGATCGTTAAGGCTGATGAGCCTTGCAACTCCTTCCCAGCCGCCACGGTGTGGTGATGCATCTTCCTCCACACCACGACCGCCCATGTTGAGCTGATCAGCCCAAATAGAGCAATGGGTGCATTGCCGAGGTACCCAGAAAGAATGTTGCTGGCCAGCCAGACACGGCGATTTGCGCCCCCGATGGCCATGAAGGTTCCAACGCCTATCAGAACCGCTCCTCCGCCCATGAGGGTATCCATCGCCCAGCGATTGATAATCTCGATGCGAAGCTCCCTGGTAGTGATTTCGAGCAGCACGTCAACTTCATGAGGCGGCTGTGAGTCGGCGACTCGGCGTCGCTTCTCGTCTTCGAATAGCTTGCGTTGCTTGCGAAGAAACGCGATATTCCGCCACGCGAGTCCAGAGTCCCGGAATGCGAAGACGGAGAGCACAAGGGCGGCAAAGCCCCCGATCGCCATGAACACGATGGCGTAGACGGGTACCGGCGTCTCGTTCCACACATTGGCTGCAAAGTCGCCAGCATTCGCGAGCTCGAGAAGTCCGACAGCTCCAAACAGGTTGTTTTTCAGCCGTGGGCTCTCGATGCAAGCCCAGCGACGTGTCTTCCTGGCGAGAACGGCATTCTGAGGGCCAGGAGCACTGAATTCAGCGACTGGTTCGTCATCTGATTGTGCTCTCTCTGGAGCGACGGCATCGAATGTTTCCTTCATCGCCGCTGGAATAGCGACCCGGGTAGGTCGGGATCTGGCCAAGCCGTCAGCCAGGGTTCTAGCAGGATGAAACCGGATACCAAGCCTAGACTCGTTCGTACCTGGTCAAGCGGGCGGCAGGGCTCAGTGATGGCCTTTCTTCCAACCATTCACAACACCAACGACTCAGCCGATGTGGTAGTAGGTGGGCTGCAATGTGGCTGAGCAACGACGATGGTAAACCGTCTTTTAACTCTGGCAAGCTGTCGAGACAGAAAGATCAAGAAGGGAGGGAAAATCGACGGACATGACGAATCTTTGCCGCCGATCCGGTGCTGACTCGTAGGTCTGTGGGTAGATCCCCACAATTCGGGACGTGGCAGCGCGAAAACTTGGATGCCTGGTCTCTGATGGGTTCAGACGCCTTCGCAAAAAAGCCACAGCGCTGAGCGGCTTGCCCAGAGCAGCAGGTGAAATCTTCTATAAATAAGTCGTTCGGTTCAATGCTTCTTTGAGACGTGCAAGTTAGAGCTCGCTCGCTCCGAGAGCTGAAGTAGAGCACAGTAGGGAAGCTGACGAGGAGGTGGAGTGGCCGGCAACTCCAAGCCGATTGCCAAGCCAGCACGGCATTTGAGTTTTCGTATCCTTGGTCACACCGACAAGGCCCCCGACCGAAGCATTCCAGTGGGTTAGCATAATTATCCCAACACTGCTCGATAGAACGCGATGTTGTCGCTCGCGGGATATATAGAAGTCGCGGGAGGGCCATCAACACATAACGAGGAATCTGATGCTGTAATTCTTGCTGGCCTTTCTTTGGGTGATGAATTAAATTTGACTAGAATGCGCAAGCAGCTAAAGCACGGTTCTCTGATTGCTCACTCTTTCATCGATTGACGTGAAGAGCCCCTAATACCCTCCAGGTCGTCGGCTATACTTTGGCCCATTCACGACCTTGACAGGCTGTCGGCCAGTTCGCACAGGGGAGCCAGCAGTCAACTGAAACCCGGGCAGTTTTGCACCTTTCTCTTCAAGAGCCCAAAGCGAGACGCCGATCCAGTTGTCTCCACGGTAGTTGAGCACTCCTTCTGGGACAGGGAATACTGTCTGCGGACCAATGTTGCTAACATAACGCCCGAACTGGAATCCATTGACGAAAAGAAGAGCTCGATATGTTCCGGTACTAGCTGTGTCGTTCTTGAAGGAGAATGACAAAGGAATATCAAAATCCCGATTGGGATAGTCTAGTCGTAACTTGGCTGTGTAAAATGCCACTCCGGGCTCACGAATCCCTTTGAAGGGCGAGCCTCGTTTGAAGCGATCGAGAGGCGGCGCAGGGAGATGGTACCCTTGGCGCTCAAAGTAGAAACCTCCTTCGTTGAGGGGCCCACGGAACTTATCGAAATAGTCTTCACCTCCCAGGTTCCCCGTGAGCTTCCACTTGGACACACGCGTTTGACGACCGGATTTCGAGATTATTGCCCAATCCAGGATACCACGGGGATTCTTCTGCTCATCATAGCCTGGGGTCCAGTTGCCGTTGAGTCCCGTGTTATCAACAACGACTGTGATCACGTAGCGCTTTCCCTTTTGGAGTTTCGGAAGCTCGTATGTGGAATTGTAATTGCCAGTGGCATCATAACCGGTAAATGAGCCGACGAACTGGTCGTCGATCCAGACTGAACTGGCGAATGCACGCCCACCTTGCGTCCATAGTTTAAGCTGAGTTTCGGAGCCACTGGCCGTGAAATGTCCCCGATAAAGGAGTGCGCCAGCATGGAAGCCATAGTCAGATCCGTAAAGAGACACAGAATTTTGAAGAGGAACCCGCGTATTGTTAGTTGTGGTATGGTCAGCGACTGTCCATTTGTCATCATTGTAACCTTTCTTGATTTCTGGAAGCGAATCGACGTAGTGCCAGTCCAATGAAGAAAGTTCAGGAACTTTCACGGTGGGGAGTTGGATGTCCGGCTTCGAGACCCAGTTGCCCAGTTTGGACTTTCGATATCGAAGCTCTTTACCATTCAACACTAGATGGGAGGCTCCTTTAGGAACGCCAATAATCTCGAGTGGAGTGGAGGAGTTGAAGTCTGCTTGGATAGAGAGGCTGGAGCCTTTGACGGAGATTGATCGAACAAGTTGCGGGCCATTGATGATTACCGAATCGGGGTTCATGATTGAGGATCCATATGCCGCATTGTCGCCTTTTCCTGGGAGATCTGGCACCCAGTATTTATATGCTGCATTACGGTCTTGAAAAGGTCAGCCGGGTTCTTCATTACCACCGAAACACATACCGACGAGGTAGATGAAGAGTGATCCTGCTTGGACTACACGCCTGTATGAAGAGGTTTTCCACTGGAATATGCCACTATTCTTTTTCTTGTCAAACTTGACACCATCGCCTTCGACAAGTTTCAAGTTAGGCCTGTTTTTGACGGCAACTTCGTGCAGCTCGTTAGGACCGCCGTAAAGCACCAAAATAGTCTTGTCGCCGAACCTCTTCCAAGTGAAGACTTCAGCTGTTGCATAAAGAAGTGTATAGTCACCAAATTTGTAGTCTACAACGTGGATTTTGGAGTCTCTGCCATGCAAGGACAGTGAACCTCCAAGTTGGGGAATTGTAAGTGTCCCAGCTGAAGTTGGTAGTTTGAGTTTATATGTGGTCGACCCGGAACTCCTATAGTCGGCATGTCGCACGACAAAGAATGCATCATCGTGCTTACTGGTGAGGGGAGTTACTGCGATGGCCTCATTGTTGCTGTATCTTGAAGTCGATAGATTCCCTGGTGTTGATGTGGCGTAGGCTGGAGACACCCTCAAGAATTGGCCCTGGAGCTTAATCTCGGAGTACTTTTCCCGAACAATCGAGCGATCTTCTTTTATTGCCTTGATGGAGTTAGAATGGCATATACGAGATTTCCTGTTGGCTACAAACTTACTGCCCCATAGTCGTAGGATGTATAACCATCACAGTGGCCAAGATTTCCCCAGTTGGTGCCGCCAAAGGTCTGGGCTGTCAGTCACCTACTCATTCAAGGAGAAGAGTGACTATACCATGTATATGTTGAAAATAGTAACGCCTGCTGCCAGGTTGTTCTTGTAGAATACTCGCGCAAACTCGTTGTTGGTGAGGACAGAGCATTTCTCAAAGCCCCATCCTCCAGGAGGGTCGAAGGCACCACCTTGAAACTGTCTCGAGTGAGAATGACTTCACTTTAAAGGTTTTGTAATAATACCTCAACGATCGAGTACGGGGTATTAGGGCTGATTTTCACATGCTCTGCGTGCCACGTTGTGGGCAGACCGTCCTTTGGCCACTCGTATGGGTTGGCCTATTCCCTAGGTGAGCAGCCACTCGATGCAATTCGCGAGTTGGACTTACACAGTCAAACCCAACCGGGTATCCATCGTGGCCCTACAAGTGTCAGAGGGTTCGCCATAACGATAGATATAAGAAGCTTACATAGATATCCACAGCCCCAATGCCAGAGCCAGGAGCTCCGGTCCCGCCTTGCCATGCATCGTTGTTGATGAGAGGCACGACAATTCCCGCGTTTCTAGCTTGGTCATTGACATACTTCAAATACTCTTGGCTGGGAAATGGAATGCCATCACCAGCACTATACTCGTTCTCAGGTTGAAATAGGATCACTGGTCCGCCATTGGTGATTTGTGCCTTGGCGATAATCGAGCAGATGTGCTCCATGTAGCTAAGCACTGTCAGTCTCAAAGTCGCGCTAGCCGGCGGCTTGACTTACTTGTCCGTGGCACTGAGATAGTCTGAAGCATTTGTCCTCAGTGTTCCCTTGACTCGCTGCAGCCACCCGGGGAATCCACCCCCCGAGACCTCTGCGTTGATGTAAGGTCCCGGCCGAGCCAAGAGAAAAATCCCAGCTTCCTTCGCTGCATCGATAAATGGCTCTATATCAAGGACTCCTTCTGAGTTAAATTCACCCGGCTTTCCTTCTAGTAGAGCCCAGTCGACGTAGAACGAGACCGTGTTGAACCCCATTGCTTTGACTTTTTGAAACAGGTCCAGGTAGAGTGACGGGACCGGAAGGCGAAATGGGTGGATTTCGGCAGAGAAGATAGTCACTCGCTCCCCATTGATGAACAAGGAATGTTCATCCCAAGTCACGATATCCTGGAGAACATCCCTCCGACGAGGATTTTGAATGACGTCGAAGGGCCGCCCTCCGTGGACTCTGATATTACGGCCCAGGCAATGGCCCGTAGCCAAGGCTGCGAGGAGAAAGTTGAATAGTTTCATGATCGTGGCATACCTGCAAGCAACCATTCACTGAAACTCAGAGTTACGGTGCGTGTAAGATGAAGTCGTGTTATATAATTACACTAAAGCGGCACCGATCTGTTGCCATGGAGTCATTTCGGAAAAGAGCCCGAAGATGCCGGCATAGGTCTTCTGGATGCAACTCGTATTGGTGGACAAGACGAAATCCCGAAGACTCCGCCACCGGGTGATATCGCAAAAGTCTACTCCCAATTTATCCAGCGCGAGGGCAAGTTGCACCGTTGAGGGGATCTGCGGGGTTGGTAACATTGCGAAGATGTGATTGGGGCTGTTATGTCGGTGTTGGCCAGATCCAGTGTTCCCACCGTTGATCCCAGTCCCCAGAACCGCGATGATCAGGCTACAGATGACGATCGATCAGACGTGCCCCTCTTGAAGCACACAGTCCTTGTACGTTACTCTGGAGCATGATGCGGCACTTTGTAGTCCTTGTCCTAGCTTCATCAACTTAGCGCCGTAACTCCAAGATGAAAAGTAATGAATAACCTTTCAAATTCCTGCTATTTACTATCCCGTCAATAGATACTGGAACCAGCCCTGACCTTCAATACTGAGATCAGTTTCTGACCCCTCAGTCAAGGAAATGCGATACTTCACAAACTACAACACATAGAACCATATCACATAGAGTGATCTGCTTCATAACCAGAGGTCAATGTTTCAGCAAACGCTTATTTTCACATTTACTGTCTCTTTTCAACCTTAGGCTAATATTTCCTTCTGGATTCGACCACTTGTAAAGCCGTTTATGAGGGCACATAGCGACCTCCTCGCATTAAGTTATGCACCAAATGCATTCTGCAGTGCTTCGCGCTCCTTAGCGGTAATAGGGATCACCGTGCCATGCCGAGGGCTCGTGGGCAGCTTGTAACTTCCAGAGACCTGCCAGTCCGGTTTGTCAAGGTCACCAGTCTCGAGCGGAACATAGCCACGACCGCCGTACTCGTCAACAAAAAGGTAGAATTTGTCACCGTGGGCATCATCAGGGTTAGCTTTGAATGCCGTAGGACCCTCGATAGCTTTTAGACCTGCATTTGCTCCAATGCAGGTAGCCTGAACAGTCCACTCATCAACAGGTGCAAGTAGAGAATCAGAGGTCTCTTGGATGATGTCTGTACATCCAGTCACGGCGCCTTCGTCCTTGGTGAAGCGGTAGAGCTTATTTCCTGATTGAAGAACGGTCGTGTCAATCCGGGAATCACCAGTGTCTTGCCAAATCTCCGGCTCAGAAAAGGTGACAAAGTCACGCGTGAGAGAATAAAGCATGCGGTGGTAAGAACTCTTCTCATGGTTTGGATCATCTTCATCGTATAGGGAAGACGCCCAGAAGACGACGTATGATCCTTGCTCCGAGTCCCAAAACGCCTCAGGTGCCCACGTATTCCCAGCATTGTCCGGGGAGACTTTGACATGGCGTTGGTCGGACCAATTAATCAGATCATGCGATTCCCAAACTTCGAGGTATAGGCTCCCCTTCCGGACTGCGTCGCCCCAGGAAGTGCCGCTGCCGATAGACAGATCCGTGGCGATCATGTAAAAGGTGTCCCCTTCGGGAGAACGGATGACAAAGGGATCGCGCAATCCTTTAGTGCCGAACTTCGATTTCAGTACTGGTTGATCCCCGTTCAATTCTTTCCAGTCCAAGGCATTATTCCCGTTGCTAGCGGCGAAGAAGATATTCTCTCCAGCTAGAGTGTTGTTGGTGAAGTACGAGAAAGCATACGCCTCGAAAGGATCAATGCTGGCTTTCTGGCGAACGGTCGCGTTGAACTCTCGCTCTTGGGTTTCGCCATCAAGCTCGATCGAGGCAACGAGTAGGACTTCCGAATCGCTATCTTGTCGCTTGACCAGACCGTCATTGCTGATGACGTCTGAGTCACTGCTTCTCCAAGACACAGCAAAGTCATCTGCTTTTGTTGGAAGATGGATATTGCCACGGATGTCGTTGGCATCTGCCAGAGAGATAGCAGACAGGGCCTCTTCAGCTTGATTCAGAGCATTACCCTTTGCGATAATGGACGCCAGGGCAAAAGGTAACACCGGAGAAGGGAACTTCATGTTGAAGCATGTACAGAATAATACTCAAGATTAGTCGACGTGCTAGATATCCAAAGAAATGGTGGACAATGGGCTATTAAGTCATGCGTAGAAGTGGGCGAAACTATGACGACTATTATAGATCCTTGACTTTCTTCACTTATTGGACTTGGCATTAATAGTAGCGTGACACATATGCTTGTTTTGTGTGTTCTGGTCCGCATTGTTCTTTTAGATCAGCATAAACGGATCCCTTCTGGGGTAACAGCACCGACCCCTGCAAATACTAGACTGCGATTTAGAGCGGTACACGGCCCTTATGCCTCGTTCGGGGTGTGGGAGCCTCGGAACAAGTAGTCACAAGCTTATTTCTCCGCATATTGGTCAGTCGACAAACAAATGCTATTCGTGCGCGAGTCCAACCACGTGGGCCGACCAACCAAAGACACAGCCTAGTGACAGAGGGACGAATCGGAATGTTTGCTCAACAATAAGGTTCACTTTGCCATAGTAAAAAGAAGCAGGTAGCTTATGGACATACGCCCAACCAAGCGCCCGAATCACGTACTAGAAGATCGACCCATACCCGGCAAATCGTTTCAACATGCCCAGCTGAGCCTTGAACAACATTTGATCACGAGCGGCCCAGTAATTATACTATACCATTCACTGATGGCATTTCTGGAAACTGGAAGTGTGGTGTGCTACGATTGGCCAAGGAGCAATTCAAGAGGACGCCGAAATACCTGCTTTTCTTGTTAGAGTAGCTATAGTACTTATTTACAGTAAGGTAAGCATTGATTGAGATATATCCGCCCAAAAAGGCTAGAAAAAGATCACAGTCTTAGTTCAGCTACCGGAAGCCTGGAGCAGGCCCGCTTAAAGCCGCTGGCCAGCGGTGCCGGGAATAGTCGAGGCAACCTTGGAAGAGCCAAGAAGGCTGACTTTGTAAGGCAGCGAGTCAGCAGTCAAGGTACCCTTGGGAGCGGAGTTTACCGAACCACCGAGGTCCACGTCGTCAACAACAGCGTAGCCAGTCTCCTTGGAGTCGGCAAAGAAGATGGCACGCTCGGCGGAGTTGGCGAAAGCAGAGCTCTGAACAAGGACCTGGGCACCCATACGGGTGTTGACGCCAGAGAGGATAATGCCGTCCCAGTAATTGTTGACAATGTGGACGGTGGCGAAGCGGACCAGAGGCTGGCGGCTGTTGACGTTCTTCCAGTAGTTGTTGGCATATGTGATGTGGAGCTTGCCCTTGTCCTGGCTACCGTTGTTGTCAGAGTGACCAATCAGAGAGGCCTTCCACTGTAAGGGGAAGAATATTAGCATTGATAACATTCCGTCTATCCAGTTCTGGGAGGACGACTTACGTGGTCGTGGAAGTAGGTGTTGGAAACGGTGATCCAGTCAGCACCGTGAGAGATATCGACAAGGCCGTCAAGATCATCCTTGCCCAGGCTAAGGTCACCGGACAGATCGCAGTGGTCAACCCAAACGTTGGTAGACTCGTCAATGCCGATAGCATCGCCGTTGCTGGCGTCGACCTTGGCAATCTTCAAGTTGCGGAGGATGACGTTCTTCTGGCGGCGGACATAGAAGCCCACACCAGTAATGGCTGCGACGAGTTAGGCCGAGGACACAAAATTCAATAAAGATCCAGACATACAGCTGCCAGCTGCACCAATGATGGTCTTGTCCGACGTGGGGCGCACGCGAGTGTCGCCGCTCAGTTGACCAGACACGACGATGATAAGAGGCCCATCGCGTTTAGCAGCCTCGACAAGAGCGTCAACCGAGGATACAGTGACAGTCTGACCGCCAGCACCTCCGGTTGTTCCTCCGTTCTGAGTGCAGTAGCCTACACTGCAGGCCTCCTGAGCCTGGCGCTTGGCCAGAGTGTCGGGGGACTCGACGGGAGAGCCGGCCGCAACAGTGGCCAAAAATGTGACGAGAACAGAGGACAGCTTCATGATAATGTGTGACACGAAGATTAGAACAGTGGGGGACAAGGAATGTGAGAAAGTGAGGTCGAGTTACGGGGTAGACCAGCCAGGACAAGGAACAAATAAACTTAATTCTTATCAATGATCAAGGAAGGGTCTTAACTCATGAGGCCAGTAGCCAAGCTCGACTCTTATATGGAAAGGAGCCTACGATGGAGATTTCACGACGGGCAATGGCAGCAGTCCGAAGAAGTAGCTCATACCTATTCGAGCTGCCGGACCACGGAGGGAGCATCTTGCCTTTTGCCTTTTTCGGGCGAGATATCACCTTCTCTCGAGAAACGTCAGTAGAAAAAAAGGAAGTTTGTTTGAACAAAGTGGCTCTCTCGTCAACATGAAACCCATACAAACCCTGCCGGGAATATGACGTTTTTACAAAGTGAGCGCTGGTAGGCCGTCGTCATTGGTGGGTTTGCATACACATCCTTGGCGGTTGGTGGAAATTTTGGCATGTCTCCGGCATTTACACATGATAGATGGATTTTGAAGGAGTGACATGCGAGTGCTACCCCGGGATGAAGATCTCTATTACCGAAATACGGCCAAGGACCACAGACCCTCTCGAGTTCAGGACTTTAGGCTTACCGCTTACCATAGCTCTTGTTTTCTTTACACGTCGCGGCTTGAGTACATCTCCGCATGTCACAGCTGAGAAGTTGAGATAATCTAATCGCCGGCTGTTTGGCACTTTCAACTCTATCAAGCAGGCTTCGCGTGGAAACATATAGATGTTTAGCTCACTCATTGAGGGAGACAATGGCTATGCTATCCTCAACAGGGGGAGCTAATCTAACAACCAATATCGATAGTACTAATACTATTTCCTTATGGTTACCTTACAGTCGATGTTGGCTTCTAAGGGCGTGACCTCTTGCATTTTTCCTGGTGCAACAAAAGCTAGGGTTATATTCGCAAGTCATGAACCATAGCTTGCTCGACCCTATGAAGCCCATTTACTTGTTCAAGTACGAGCAAATATAGTTGCAAGGGCAACGTGTGACTACCGCGATGTTTCAATGGTCCTTTGTCAAGAACGCCCCTTAAAACACTTCTACTATGCCCAGTCTCTTTCATCGCTCCATCGTAGAGCCAAGGTTACTCCTATCCTATCAGCTTCTATAAGTTCCTTCAATGCCCGCATATAGCCCTCCAACAAGCATATTTTTAGAGTTTTTTTTGGCACTTGACGCTCGCTATTGACGGCCTCAAGCTATTGCAAAGGAGAAGTTCGGCAATGCTCGCTAAAGAGAGGACTTAAGTCCAGACCATACTTCCCTACTCGTAGCAATGCTCGATATAGCTCCAGGTCGGAATGTAAGATCTAATCATTATATAACCGTCCGTGGAGAGATTTGCTTCATAGTGATCTTGCGTTCAGCTATGCATACAAATTCCCAGCTCTGTGATCTACTAATAGTATTGATTCGAAGGTTGTGATTAACTCTGTCTACCAAGCTCCTCCGCATTGGCCAGACTCCCCTCGATAGCTTCATGACTCTCTCTCGAAAAGGGAGGAAATACTGGCCGAAGTAACTGGATGGAAATAATTTGTGAATTTTCCCACAAATGAGAGCCGCCGCTTAATCTATCAAGTCAACCCCGCGTTTTCCCTCTCCCGCAAATCGCTCAGTGTAAGGCGTAGCACAGACTTGGCGTCGGAAAACCATTCTGTACCCCAGCTTCTATGCACATTAGAGCAGCAGACATGTGTATTGCCAAGAGTTCGGAAAAGAGATTTGTTGGTTTTCGATTCAGTGATTCATGGGATAAGTGACATGAGTTTTTCCGTTGCCTGCAGTTGACGGCTTGTCATCCATCTCGCACCGCCATCACCACACAAGATTGCCTCGATTTGATAGACCAAGGGCGGAAATGTCTAGTTAGGAATTAAAGGACCCATGCTATCGGGCCATCGAGCCATCAACCTATTAGCATGAGATTGCTCTCAATGGCCAGTCAGCTGAAGTCATGATGACCAAGCTGGTAACCCTGCTGGAGGCCTAGCCGGTGTTGGGGCAAGGAAAATTATAAAAGGATGCTCAATTGAAATCCAGGAACTCTTTGGAGATTTAAGCTGTTACTATCATCTCGTTCAAGAAATCCCGGCGTCTCTTAGTCTTGGTTCCTGTATCACCAACTCTCCTTGACCTCTTTCATATCCAAGATGAAGGCTTCTGTACTTCTGTCTTTCCTCCCTTCACTTGCTCGATGTGCAGTTATTCAGGTGCGCCAGTCTCAGACTGGCGACGGCAAACAAGGTGATAGCGATGCTACTCAAGGGGACCTTGGTCAGAGGCCGCCGCCACGTTTTCCTTTCCCAATCACCAAGTTCCCGGTTGCGAAGGAGACCGTGGTGCTCGAGAATGCCAAGTATATCATGCCCGGGGAAGTCTTTGATGGCAAGATGAAGCGGTATGAACGCCCTGAGGGAAGCTGCAACGAGCAAGCCGAGGGCACTGATGCCGACACTGTCTTCAACTTGCTGCCTGGGGCGACTATTCGAAATGTCATTATTGGGAAGCACCAAGCCGAGGGCATCCACGCCTTGGGCGATGCCTGGGTAGAGAACGGTAGGCAACTGATACCCCACAGTAATAGTTCATCCACTTATTCTTACTAGTGTGGTGGGAGGACGTTTGCGAAGATGCCTTGACGTCTAAAGGACTGAACACCCAACTCAGGGTCATTGGAGGCGGAGCTCGAAGCGCTACTGACAAGGTTAGTTCCCAGCTGCCCTTGGCATGTCGCGAATAAGAGAGCTTAACGATGGTAGATCTTCCAGGACAACTCGCTTGGTGGCAAGTACAATATCACAGGCTTTTATGCTGAGGACTTTGGAACCTTCTACCAGTCCTGTGGCAACTGCCTTAACCAGGCCAAGCGGAATGCCACCATCCAAAACGTGGTTGCGGTAAATGGCCTCAGGATGGGCATCGTAAGTACCACCAGCCTTCCAATCGTTATCCTTCTATATGCTGATGATTCATTAGATCAATCCCAACTATGGAGACGAGTTTCGCCTCAAGGATGCTCAGATTGACAATGTTACCAATGTAGTGGACAAAGAGATCGGCAACGATGTGCAGACAGTGCCCTACTTTGTCGGCAACGGACCAGACGAGAAATATGCGCTATACAATCTTACCAGGGACCACATCGTCGACTTTGACGGCACTGTCACCAACCAGTACGAGCCAGAGGACCCGTACGAGTGGTTGTCGGAGTTCTGGCCTGAAGGATTCAACTAGTCAGTAGAGAATTAATTACTCAAGTTGTTAAAAGAGTCATGACATTCAGCAAAGAGGTCTGAGAATGTAGTTATGGTAGACGTTATCCATGAATCTTAAATAATTAACTTTCCTTATACTCTCCTTTCTTCCAACCTCGCCATAGACCTAAGTCATGCCCTAGATATCTCTAGGCTATTTTTAGACTAGTTGATCTCAAACAGGTTGGGAGTACTGTCGTCTTTTCACTCGCCTAATGCGGCAGCTTTGGAAGTAGTATGGTTAACAAAGTGTGATTATCTTATTACTTGGACATGCGATGTGAGAAATAATCCAGGCAAAGGAAATAGCAAGAGCTTCGGTAGTACTAGTTATATGCTAGGATTGAATTTAGGTACGACTAAATAGCTCCAGCGAGACAGGGAAGTTGGCCCACCAGTGCCCTTGGCCGTGACATGTAGACATGTTCATGATTAAGCGATCAACTTTCTGAGATCCGACTCATTCTGGCTCTCGATATCACCCAAGCGGGAGATTTCCTTGCCCTACAAGATCGGGGTCAGTTTATCCCAAAAACAGGAATAGGGGGTCAAAACTTACGTTCTCAACTCTGACCACGGTAGGGACGCCTTGGATGTTGTACGGCTCGTTCCTGTACTTGTTGTTGGAGTTTCCCTTCCACTCCGAGCGGGAGCCTACGCGGACGATATACGCAGTCGGAGCAGAGTCTGAGCCAAAGACGCTGTTGAGGGCGGGGAGCGCATCTCGGCAGTCTGGGCACCAGGAGGGCTCGCCGGAAGCGAAGTAGACGACGTAGTGAGTGTCGTTGCTCGTGGGCGGGGTATCAGCGTCGATGAGAGGCATGGTGTTGGTAAGTGATGAGGCGAAGTGCGGTGAATGAATGAAGGATTGTGCTGTGCGTAGAGGAGAAGCACGTATCAAGGTTCAAAGTTCAAAGTTCCGGTGAAGAAGGTTCTCGCGCAATGTCTTAGTAACCCCCTCTCCATTGGACGAGGGCACAGTGCGCACAAAATGCTGAGGTGATATGCCCCACTTTGGTGTTTTTCATTCGGCGATGAGTTTGATCTCCGAGGAAGCAGAGGGCAGGCACATTCAGCTGATCTGCTGGCGAGACATCTGTGTCTGCAGGCCCCTCATCCATCGTCTCTAGGTTCCCAACAACATTCATTCACGGAGCAATTTTTCTTTACCGCATGTCCACGATTGTTGTTAGTGGTGGCCGCACGGTGTGAGGAGCGACCAGCCATGGCGCAAATGGTCTGGAAATGTCGTCATTGAGGCGGTTCGATGCTTGGCATTGAAGATAATCCACAGCAATAGCTCTCACCAGCCATCAGGCGGGTACAGGTATGTCTAGCAATCCTCGCAAGTTTAGCTCGATTGAATTTGCAAAGGTACCAAAAGCGTCAATCTGGGGAGCTCCGGCCTTCGATCTGCTGCGCCATCCTCTTCACCCGAGATAGCTATCGAGGACAACACCACATCAAAAAAGTCCTGATCCCATATGGCCCGGCTGACTGGGTTGAGAGCCTCAAATCCGCCTTTGAGATGCGCCGAACTTTTCACATGCGGCTCTGGCCCTAGTCGCCGCCCTGGTCGTCTTCGATATCAACCTTTGCAACAAGATCGGCTCACCATGGTCAATCCCTCCACTGTCAAATTGACACACTACGCGTCGGGGCGATGATCAGGCTTGAAACAGGTGCTCATCCAAAACAACAGAGTCACCCGCAACAGATGACAAGCATACACGTCGTCAGGCGCAGTGTTCCTCAAGGTATCTGAGGCACGGTGGCTACATTCCAACAAGGGATGTCTTACAACGGCGGGAATAACCGCCCTGTGTAGCACATGCGGGGAACGATGTACGAATGTAGAAGAAGATCGATGAGAGCATTGCGTCATGGAATAGCTCAATGGCTCTCCTTGTTCCTTTTTCGTTCAACAATGGACCGTGAAACAGGTGCTACGGTCTCACAGACCCATCGTCGCATTACAAGATCCATGACCAAATGGCAATCCATCGGCAACACTCACGGAATAGTCATGATTCACAAGCAGCAGACGACGTCTCGCAAGCCACCAGCGGGTGTGGTACTTTCGGCTTCACGCATGC
This sequence comes from Fusarium setosum, assembly GCA_013623625.1. Taxonomy (NCBI): domain Eukaryota; kingdom Fungi; phylum Ascomycota; class Sordariomycetes; order Hypocreales; family Nectriaceae; genus Fusarium; species Fusarium setosum. Next base: position 31,710 of record JABFFE010000740.1, on the reverse strand, counting down.
CTCCCTTTGAGAAACCGTACTTTGGACTCGTAAAAGAGAATATCGGGACGAACTTGTACAACTTTCTCACCTGCCCCCGACGGAACAGTCAGGCAATTCATATAGTACAACCTTCTTGTTGCCGCCCTTCTCTGAAACCGCACGAAGAGGGCTCGAGCGTGTCCTGCATTATTCAAGTCTTGTTTCAATATCCGACATCAAACCACCTGGCCAAGCCATCTGCCTCAGACCTTACGGAACTTAGTCGACATCTGAGTCTTCATAACTCTCGGGCGAATTATTTATTTCCTTTGCCAAAACGTGGATACAGAAACCACCATCCAAATCAAAGAGGTATCGCAAGGTACACTGCCGTGCGTATCGAGATGGCTTGGCCGTGGTAGGAATGAGGTGCTTAGAGAAGATGATAAGAGACAGGCCTGGTAGGTATACTTGCCCCCACTTATGCCGTAGGCCCTTGATAGGTTTCGCATGTTCCATCGAGATGTACTGAGGAACATGGCCACGGGTTGGAATGGAACTGGGGCAAGTCCAGGCTTGGAGCCCGAATGGAAGAGAGTAGTGCGTACGGACAAGGAGCTGTAGGTCTACTTTTCGATGGATGTGGTTGAGAGAGGGTTGGATATGGGATCCAGAGACTGGAAACAAATTCTGGGCCTCCACAGAATGGATGAGACTCGAGCGGGCGCGATCGAGGAGCCTTTTCCCGGCAACCTTCCGTGACAGTGGCCCTAACCTCCACATAACACAAGCAACTGTTTGGAAACGCGCAATTATCATCGAGTCCCGTACCGTCTTGAATCGGGCCCTTTGCGGAGGTTTAGCTGAGACACGCATGTACTCTCCGCTATCGTTGACTCGTTACCATTGAACTTCTTATGTCATCATTCATACATCCGATAGCTCGATGGTGAACTATATTTCCTGGGATACGGCACTTACAAGGTTGACCATCGGGACATGAACGAGAACCCCGATCAAAGAGGCAACTCGCATATTTGCCAAGGAACAATACCAACCGTTATTGGCCATTGAGATGGCTGCAGTACATTCCCGCCGACTTTGCCTGCATACGATCACCGCCTTGGGTAATCCGGAGATGCGACTTCCTTGCCGATGGTCCGAGGGATGTCGGCTGGGCCAACGGTTAAACTGCCGAAGCCACAAACATCACGTAACACAGCATCTTGTGCTTAGGCTGGGAGGTTTGGGCGATATCCAGTTCCCCGCCGCTCCTCATCCATGTCTCGTCTTCCCGTTGGTACGACGATCAAACAGCATCGACAGTCACACGAGTCTACCTGACTTACGAAACGTGGCATGCTCGGGACCGGTAATTGGTAGCCGCTAAGCCTATTGTTACCTGCGTCTCCTATCTCCATATTGAAGCATGTAGCCCTCCTCAAGTTTCGACTATTTGTTGCCGAGAGCTCAAGATGTGTAACATAAAGAGGCCGATCCAGAAATACGAGGTGCAGCAGACCATCCTTCGGTCCGATTTCCTTGTACATCGCGAGGCCATCCAAGTATCTCAACCGTAGGGAAGGGATATCTGCATAGAGATTGAGCAAGTAATTATCTTCGAATCTCAAAGTGGAATACATGAACGATGATCTCTCCCCTCTAAAATTATATAAAGGGCACCGGCTCATGGGAATGAAAACGAGCTGAACAAGAAGCCTCATCGCTCAAGTCATCTCACTACTCCAAAGATCAAACTCCAGCACTTTTTGCACACACCATCCAACATGAAGTTCTCCGTTGCCTCCGTTTTCTTCCTTGCCAACGGCATTGCGGCTATGCCCTGGTCTTCTCACAAGGCCAACTCAAACGAGGACATCACGTAGGATTCCTATCTCTTATCTCCCCTGTTCCTGAAGACATCTGTCTGCGTCTGACCAAAGCTTTTTGGCATCTGGCAGTCTTTTAGTTCATGCTGACCAACCTTTAGCCTTCACATTGAAGTCTCTCAAGGCTCTCTCCGCCACTTGCATGCAGCCAAGCCCAAGGGGGTTGTTCCCCCCGACAACTTTGATCCCTGCTGGAGAGTCTGTTGGCCGGAAATACCAACTTGCCCTGATGGCTGGGTAAGCTTTTCTTCACTCAGAGGACCTTATTCCAATGTACTGACCCGTGATTTAGTACTCAAACAACAAGGTAAGACCGGCTTCGTTGACAATATCACTGTTCGTGATGGATGCTAATAACTCTAGGGAACTGTCAACCGGCCATGCTGGACTTGCTGCAAGGCTCCTGACGACGATCTGTAGGATGCTGTGGTGTCGAGCAAATCGCAACCTTCCACCCCCAGAGATTGTTGCTGGTCGCACCGATAGACGGGCATGGTTTTTGGATCTTCTGACAACTGAAAATTCTCAACCGTCTGGGTTAGACGAGAGTGGTCGCGTCACGCCCAGGATGCCGTGGCCTTGGCCGGATTCAGGTTAAAGAACTAGGAAGAACTACAGGAATTGAATGTCACGTTCAGTATTAACTTGATTCTCATGTTGCGTTGTCAGACGCCTACCATCCCGCCAAGAACGGATTCTTGATGAAATTGCAGCCACGAATGTCAGGCCCAGATTGATGTAATACGCGTAATACCCAGAAAAGTGGAATCTAAAAACGCGGAGGAAGCAGATCACCGGGGCTGTTGACCCAGCTTTTTGTCTCCATTACCCCAGAGTGGCACCGTGAACAAGAGCAGTCAAAGGGCCGTGCTCATGCCGTGGGGACTGATATACGACATCATTTGAGATTTCTCCAGAACCCCAATTCTTTGTGGATAGATCATAGTGAGATATGCTCGAGACACGATATAAGCAGGGTCAGCGTCTTGCCTCGATCCCATATTGCTAGCAAGCCGACTCTTTCTAACCAGGAAAACAATTGCCCTCCGGCCATCATCTGGATGAGGACACTTCGGACATGTCCTACGGAGAGGGCCTGGACTCCCCGGCGAGCCTGTTTGCGCAAATGCGTACAACCACCAGCTGACCAGAGCCTTATGCGAGCCTCTCAATGTTCCTTGCCGAAGGCATCGCCAAGCCCCGAGCGACAGAGTCGGTCCGCGATCGGCACGCAATCGAGGCATCTGACACGATCCACCGGGACACGAGAGGCGTAATCGGTACATGATTGGACACGGCCTAGCTGCCAGGGGCTCCGGAGTTCGGCTAGAACGAGGAGCCAAGACAAAAATCTTGCACAAAATGTCATGAAAATAGAGCATGAAGTGGTCTGTTTAGTTTTCTTCCAGGCGCGTGATGACAGGAAGGCTTTTCTGGTGCCACCAAACGAGGCCATGCTCGACCGAGCCCATCTCAACTGCAGGATCCTGATCAGCTGTTTATACTGGGGACGTATTCAAGCTTAACTGTTGTATCTGATCTCAATTGAATTATGGAGAGCAACTTAAATAGTGGGCTCTCAATGTCATTTCCCAGCTTTTGGTACCATAACGTAACAGGTACCGGATTGATGCTGCAGGGGTTCCAACCCCTGACGAATTGCACCTCGCGGTCGAGCATTACTTGGATCTCGGGCGCTTGAGTCATTCGATCTCTGGGTCGACGTCAGCAAATGATCTCGTTCCAGTTTCCTCACATAGCTACGAGTTGTTGATACTTGTCGTAAGCCTTGGCATAACTTCCTGCCTATGTCATTAGCAGGCCAGCATGTGGCCTCTACCAAACTCGGTCCTCGGCGCCACCGGACTGTTTATGGGTCGACTTGACTTGGGAACCGACGATGGTTTCTGGTTTCCATACCGGCGCCGGCCACACAAACTCGCTTTATAAGTCGCGACCGTAGCTGGTGTCTTCCAAGACCATATTTATCAACCAAGTCAATTAACTTGTATTACATGAACACATTGAAGCTCAGCCTCAGCTCAACGCATTGAAGCCAATCCTAAAAACATTACACCAATTGCACTACGCATATCACACAACAGCCATGCGAGACTCAGACGCGGTGAACAGCGCCTCAGCGCCTCCCAATGCCGCTGCAGACCCAGAAAAGGCTACCGCTAGTAACAATGAGACACGTCCTGCCGTTTCCGCTACAGCCCGCAAGGAGAGCAAATCGTCCGCAGGAAAGGATGGAGAACTGATCAACTACAAGACCCTAACATGGTGGTGAGTAATGGAACAAGTCCCTCCTATCAACCTGGTGCTAATTGATTTAGGCAAGGAGGCATCGTCCTGATTGCAGAAACCGTCTCCCTAGGCATCCTATCTCTACCCTCTGTCCTCGCCAACGTCGGCCTGGTCCCCGGCATCATCCTGATTCTTGTCCTCGGCGGTCTATCAACCTACTCAGGACTAGTCCTCGCCGAGTTTCTAAAAGAGTATCCACAGGTGAAGAACTTTGGAGATGCAGTCGAGGTTGTTGGGAAATCGATCGGAATGGGTCGCTTCTTCCAGGAGCTCTTCGGCTGGGCCCAGGTCACCTTTCAAGTTTTCATCATGGGGAGTCATCTTCTGGCATGGACTATCTGCATGAATACCCTGACGAGCAGCTCAACGTGCACTATCATCTGGGCTATCGTAGGCCTGGCAGTGTTCTGGGCGCTCAACATCCCAAGGACACTAAAGTACACCAGCTACATGTCGATTGCATGTGAGTATTATCCTTTAGACAATTATTAACGGAGTGCAAAGAGATCTGACCTTCGGCACAGCTTGCATGTCGATCACGACAGCGGTTCTCGTCACTGTAGGTGACGTTGCGGCTGAACGTCCCATTGGCACAGGAAGCATCGAAATCGCCCGAGAACTCGGGTTTACTAGTGCATTCCTATCTGTCACCAATATTGCCATAGCCTTCTGTAAGTAAAGTCATCACTTCTTGTTATTTAACCAACTTCTAACACGTCTATCAGCGAGTCATTCCTGCTTCTTCAGCGTCATCTCCGAGTTCAAGAAGCCTGAAGACTGGCCCAAGGCTCTGGCATTGCTTCAGATCGTCGATATAACTCTATATCTCCTCGCGGCCATCGTCATCTACGTTTTTGTAGGTCCAGGCGTCCCTTCACCTGCACTGTCTGCCGCTGGGTCTACCACTATGCGAAAGGCCATCTGGGGCATTGCAATTCCAAGTACGTCTTTCTCATTACTCCCGTTGGATATGCTTATACTAACAAATGGCCAGCAATTGTTATTGCCGGTGTCATCTACGGCCACGTCGCCTCCTCGTACATCTTCTCCAGGATCTTCCACAACACCAAGCACATGGTTCGGAGGACCAAACTGTCGACATTTGCCTGGTTCTCTGTCACTATGGGAACGTGGACTATTGCCATGATCATTGCAGAGTCTATCCCGGTCTTCAACAGCTTGCTTGGACTCGTCTCCGCCCTGTTCGCTAGTTGGTTTTCGTTTGGCCTGCCCGGGCTCTTCTGGCTCTGGATGCACTACGGAAACTGGTTCAAGGATGGCAAGCAGATTTGCCGATTCTTAGCCAACATGGCGCTCTTCATCGCAGGGCTTTTGATCTGTGTCCTCGGCCTGTGGGCTTCGATTGAGGCGATCGCCACGGAGAAGACCACGAAACCATGGACTTGCGCAAGCAACGCTGCCTAACAACCCTTTTAGCTCTCGAAACGCATGGGATATAATGTTTAATGCCAGATTTCATCTTTATGAGCGTCGCCATGAGGCGAATATGGAGGCGCCAACATTCAACATCCAAGTTTGGGTTATTAAAAGAACCACAACGACAGCGCCTGGCGTTTGGGGGACGGCTACTACAAAACGAAAAAGGTTCAGCAGGCAGAGATTTGACTATTTAGTCAATCCGCGTATCTCTTTATTCCAAAATTTTGCAGTTCATAGTCTAGATAATAAAATCTCACGAGCGCGATTTAATTATACCCCTATTCAACTTACTTGACTGTACATAGGGTACCCAGCGTTTAGGTTCCACAAGAAGAAGGATGGCACTTGGCAGTAAATGTGTTGGCTTCAATAATCGACCTTCACATGAGGAGTTCTATTAGAGAGAAATCTACCTCTAGGCTTCTACCCGCATATTCCAAAAATACCAGGCGATGCTTCTAGGATGGATCCCCCGCTGTTATCAGAACTTCACAGACTCCTCTGAGACCGGCGCATTTCTCCGGCGAAGATTACCAGCCTCGTCATGCTCTTCATCCCACCTAGCAACTTCCGCGTTTGGAATCCTGACCAACCGGTGTGTAGTAGCTCCGTTATCGTCAACAGTAGTGATCTCAGTACGAATCTGATAACCCTTCCACCTAGGCAAGAGGTGCATCCAGAAGATGTAGTACAGACCACAAACAATGACACTACAACTCAGGTTAGTCGCTGCGAGTCCCCCAAGGTTGAGAGAAAGGCTTACATAGCAATACCAACAACACAGTAAGTAGCGTACCAGAAGCTGACGTCTCCGGCATAGGGGCCACCCTTCGGCGGCCACCAAGGCATCACCAGAATAAATACCTGGATAAGGATGTAAAACAGGACAGCAATGTGCCAGGCCTGGAAGTCTGATCTGCCCAAGCCGGCGTGCTTGCGTCGTCGTCGAAGGACATAGACTCCAGCAGCCATTGCGAACTTGAACATGGCATCGGGATAGGTTCCCAAGCTCACAACTAGGAAGACAGTTAGGCCTAGCAGGATTTAGATGTTGGGACTGGGGCGTACGGACCAAAGGTGAAAGCGTCACCTGCCGAAGGCGCGACGATCATGATAAAGGTCAGGAACCACTTGATGGCATACGGGCCGATGGGGGTTCCAAATGGTTTCGTCGAGACCCAGAAGTTGGTGAATGGCAGTACACCTTGTCTAATGTCACACGTTAGAAAGTCATCCTCGTCCTGGCAAATTCCAACTAACCTTCCGATCTCACGGATCATTCGTCCAGAACCAATCAAGACCGCCAGCAGATTCCCGAAAGCACTGAGTAAGACGAGGAAGTTGAGCACATTGGCAGCAGCCTTGCTTCCTCCAAAAAGTTTCGAGAAGAAGATCGAGGCAGCGATCTCACTGGCCTCAGCAAACTCCTCCTTAGGGACAACAGCAAAGTAGGCAATGTTGCAAAGCATGTACAGGATGGCCACGGTGAGCAAGGAAACAGTGCCGTTCCTCTTGAGTGTGGGGATCGGGTTCTGGATCTCGTTGACAACGTTGAAAGCATTATAGTATCCGGCATATGAGAAAACAATGCTGACAAGAGCACTTGCCAGGTCGTTCCCGTTGGGAGCGGCCCCTTCGAAGGCGTTGCGGAAGTTGGCCTGTGGATCGGGGATACGGTGAATGTTGCCACCTAAAACGACGAGACCAGAGATGCTGATGCTATTTTAACTTGTTAGCCATCATGATGAGACTCCTTCTGATTAGGAGACACTAACAAGACCAGAGTGAGAATCTTCAAGGTGCCGATAAAGTTCACCAGCCAGTATGAGTACTTATTGTGAGCAAGGACAAAGATGACAGCAAGGGTATACGCAGCGATAGCCACACCACGCATCTGCCACTCGGAGGGCGTGTGGCCTGTCATTCTCCATAGATAATTGGAGAGAACTTGGAGATATTAGTATCATGGGGTCGGTTTGGGGTCCAATGAAACTTGCCGACTGCGTTGCTACTGCTGAATGACAAGATAACCGACTGAACAGCAAAGGTAATGGGGAAGAAGTGCTTTGGCCGAGGATAAGCTTGCTCCAAATACACAACTTCCGAACCACTCCGGTTTGGGAAGTAACTTGCTAGTTCCAGGTAGACACTAAAGCCAGCAGCAGCCATGAAGAAGCCGATAACCCAGATGATGAGGGCCAGACCGACGGAGCCAGCTCGGTTGAGAATACTCGCAGCTAGAGGGTGTTTAGTATACCATTAGCAGCTCAGATTTTATTCCAGCAACGTACGCGTAGAGAAGATACCCGTCCCAATCATCATATCTATAGCAAAGTCAGCGCGGCATCGCAAGAGTGGACGAGGGTCTACTCACTGACATTGAGAAAGATCACGGTGATCCATCCCACATTATATCCCAGCGGAGAGTGGGATTCAACAGGCGCACCAACAGCTTCCTGGTAGGATGGCTTCGAACCATTGCCTCCCTTGACACGCGTGTATGCAAGACCGCCATCGTGGATGATGGATGGTTCCGAGTCGCTGGCTTCGGGGTCGACAGAAACAGTGGCGGTAGGCTTCGAGCCCTCGAAAAGGTTCAAGAACCCCATAGCTACTCTACCGAATGGGCAAGTAACAAGAGAGGAATTTCCAGCAGGGCTCGAGGTCTCGCGGGGCGAGGTTGATGCAGGCGTTGAAGCGCTGGGACTAGCAGTTGAGATGCGGATGACAGGCAGTGACACAGGAGGAGAGGTCCCAGGATATATATCCCATGTTTCGATGCTAGGAGGCAATCTATACGTGAAAAACGGTCTGGATGGCACAATTCTCTTCGGGATGATTGAGTTTCTTGGACAATGGCACGGAATCCCCTTTGAGTCTCGGTCCTGACCGAAGCTACTCTTCACCCACAAGTCCCCCTTGGAGACCCCCACAAAGCCAGTCCTTGGCCGTCCGAGTTGGGTGGGATCCCGAACGATACAGACTATCTAACTTGCATGCTTTAGTGACACCACTTATTCATAGTTCGAATGCCGACTACTCGGCTCTATATCCCGAGATACGGAGTAGGGTCGTCTCATCTAAGCTTGGACTTGAATAGTATCAATGCGGTGCCAGTGAAACTCTTACTTGGGTTCTAGACCATCACATATTTCTATTACTTCTTAGACGCAGCTGGACACGGCAGGAAGTTCTCATCCCCCGTCAACAGCAAGTCCTGACCTGCTAGCACAAGGGTATCAATCATCGCCAGACGTACAAGCCCCCGTCACCATATCAATCAGTTTCCACGCATCTTTGACGGAAAGTCCAGGCGCCCGTCTTTGACATTAAGCTCCTTCCCAAAAGAGCTGGTTAGTGCCGTGTTCAAAATCTTGTCGGGTCGGGGGCCAGTAAGATAATGGCTTAGCCAAGTTTCGCAATCGCTAGGATAAGATGAGCTCATAGGCAAATGCGAAATCCCTAGCGGGATGCCGAGGCATTGTGATAACGACATCACAAGGCGAGATAGCGAATTTATAGTCTAGATCCTCAGCCAAGGCCGGAAGGGGACTAGGCTAAGGGACCAGGGCCCAGGGCTACGGGAGGCACACCGAGCCAACAACGGCATTGAAGACCCTTCTTGGCATTAAACTTGGCAATAGCCTATCCGGAAGCCAAGATCTTGTGGCGGGTCAGCATATCTGCATCGGCTGAGTGGGGTAGTTGGCCGAGACTATGGCGCCGCTCGAACTGCGTCGGCAAGCCGCAAGATGACGACAGTTAGCTAGTAGCCTTTCAACGGCAATAATGTTCTTAAAGCAAGTGGCTGGGTGGCTGATGAAGTCTTGGTCATTGGTTGGGGCCAGCTGGAGATGATCTCCTGTTGGATTTAAGCTTCTGGGCGAGAAGGCCTCGTGGCAACGTTGATCGCGTGTCACCCGAAGACTTTTCTAGATCGAGTACTGAAGCACCTAAGAATCAAGATTACAAACAACTTCCAAACGGCTACAAGCACTCGCGTAATCCTGTATACCACGCAAGCCTCGATGGATCAAGGACAACCAGGCCCTCATTGAACATCTTCATCAGTTGAATTGGCCGTATGCTACTTTCAAATTTGCACCTTGCCGGACCGATGAGACGGCCAGTTGGCATACCAGCCCCGGACAATGGCCAACACCTGTCTTGTGTGGCGACGACAGCGTCTCGAACCATTATGTGCGGCTCATCCCACTTTTGCCGTCCCATTGGGGCTACTCCATCCTTGCCTGACTCGCTGTCGTCAGTTGGCAGCAGGATAGCTCACCCACATTCCGCTGCCCCGGGTTCGGCGTCCCCGCTGTTGGGTTGCAAGCATACCGGACACCTAGTCCAAAGTGGGAAACCCAAAGACGACAAAGGGGCTAAGTGGGAGATCATGTCCAGGGTTTATTGCAACTAACCTAGTCACCCCAGTTCTCGTATTGGCGGTAAAGCTACCACAACGCTTCGTTCTAGTGTTCCTACGCATAGCCGACTCGCTCATTTTACCTTGGCCCAGGACAGCTCTCTCCCACCGATGTCAGTTACGCTAGGGTCACAATCATCCTAGGAGGGTTTATAGGCCTATTTTGTATGCTATGCACAATTGTCCCGTACCATGATTGATCCAGCCCATCCAATAATCTCATCATTAGCCTTTCGTGCTTCACCTTTGCTTGATGGGCTGCAAAACGATGCTATGGCGAGCAAAGTATTACCTCGTTGCATCATCCGCTAGATCAGTCCAGACCAACATATACTTGACCCAATGTGATGCGCCCGTGCCACTATTGTCTGGAGACAAAGGAGCCAACCGTGTTTCCCACATGCATGGCCATGATCGCCAAGCTTGTTTCCATCACATCGAGGCGGAGGCCGATCTGGCCGGTTCCCTGCACTTGCTAAGAAAAAGAAAAGGAAGGAACTAATCAAGTCCTTGTAATAGTCAGCTTCAGAGGCATGTAGCATCTTTAATTATCATTTTAATCGCCAGTCAAAAGCATCCATACTGAACCATATACACTTCCTGTTGGTACAATACATGCTCTGTGGAACTCTATAGCCTATGTCAACATCAGCCCACCTCGTTTCTGTCTGTAAGGTCTGCTCATATACCATTGTCCACTAACGTGGACTGATTAGGCACACGGTGAAGTTGGTCGGTCAGCCACGTATTGTCGCTAGATATTACAAAACTACTGCAATCTACCTATCCTTCGTATCTAACCCAAAAGTTCAAGGACCTCGGTGGTAGGTAGAGGGTGTTAAATTTAAACCGACAAGCGAGAACGTCAATATTAACTGCGTTATTTTAAGAAGCATCATTGTTTATTTCGGAAGCACCGCCGTCCAGTTCATTCAACATCAAGCTGCCCCGACTCCCTATTCCAAAGGCTTATCAACTCTAGGAGGTTACAGGTGGCAGAATGGTTATTCTTAGCATTTACTTCCTTTCTATCCATATAGACATTCTTCATAGATTTTGTAAGTTGATATATAAGTTGATGTCTTTTCCCATCTTCTAGTAAAAATGGATCTCCCTATGTTGAAAGGCCTGCTTGTACGGAGCCCAATCTAAGACGCCGTCAGAAGGTGAGCAAATCGCCCGATACGGGTTTGTAAACACCGTTTAGATATCGAACTTCTTTCTGACCATGCTCCTGAAATAGAAATTACATAAGCGACGAGAATTACAGAACTATTCTCCCTATATACCTACCCGACTTCTGTAAACCCATTCCTACAAGTAACGGCGGCTTCACCTGCTCCTTCCCCCAGACAAAGATTGGATGAGGAAAGAGAACTACCCTACAGTAGCCAATCGCGAGCTCATGTTGCGCATTTGGGAAGGTGCGACCGAGCAGCAGCATACGCCGTACCCCGCACAAAGTGGACCTGGGGAAGGCATGGAGAGCTGTGACTCGTCGGTGCAGTTCCACTCCTTTTCGCCGACTCTTGCTACTTTCTTCACATTCTGCAAAAGCATCCGACGACGACATACCCGAGCCGCATCTGTATCGATAGCATGCCATCACTTAAGAACCCCTGCTCAGAATGTAAAGGTAAGGGCCACGAAGCGAAGACTATAAGTGGCTGTTGTGACTAATGCGGGTTTCATACCATAGCCAAGCACCTCAAATGTACGCGCCACCTTTGACACACTCGGACCCCGTCTCACGTTCTCGGAAGGCTCAGTCAGGGTTGCTGACAGTATCTCTGACTTGGATTTGTTGAGTAGGCGACGATGATACACCTCAGTGCCGTCGATGTCGAAATAAAGGACTGCAGTGTGCCCGTCTAGGACGGAAACGGCCGTTCAGAGACGGCTCCTCAGCAAAGTACGACGCGCAGTTTTCAGAGACACAGAACTGGGTCAATAGTAGCGCAAGAGAATGTGCGTCTACGCTGGTAGCGAAACCAACATACTAATGCTGATACTTGGTTGAATAGTTCGCCTTCAGACTGGGCCTCGGCGCCCAACCCAGAAAATTGCCGCAGAAAGAGATCCTGAGTGTAACTTGTCACCGCCACCCGGAAACTTTGTCAACTTTTCCAGTAATGAAGGGAGGAACCAAGCCCCTCTCGAGGCTGAACGACCAGTCACCGTGTCAAGTGACCCTGTCGGCGCGGCGGCCACTCCTCCAACTCCAGGCAGTTCTGGGATTCTCCACTCAGCGGGTTCAGATGGCATGGTGGCATCCCCTTTGAGCATCGAGCAGATTCAACATGCAAGCGCCTCTAATTATCGAAACGGCGCTGTCCAGCCTCTGCCGGTCCTGTCTCAGCAAGGCCCTGCTTGGGGTGGCCTCCTCCACAGCGTCGAACCACAAAACCAGGATCGACCCTTTGATGTCCAAGAAGCCTGCCTTCTCCGCTACTATGTGGAAGAACTGTCGCACTGGGTGAGCTAAACATGAACTTCTCAAGCCAAAGAGAGTTACTAAATGCTCTCAAGTTTGACCTAGTTGATCCTCAAAGACTCTTCCAACTCCTCGTCCCAGAGCAAGCCCGAAAATACCCCCCTCTTCTCAACGCAATACTTGCCGTCTCAACCCGTCATATTTGTCGCGTTGCTAGTTTCAGAACTTCCCAGGGTGTTGTCTACCGTGGCCAACACCTGCCAAATCTTACTCCAGATTCCGCAGTCGAGTACATGCTCAAGTGCATACCAGTGCTTAAAGAATTTCACACAACCCGTGATGGAGAGACTCGAGAGCTGATTGTGACAACGGCTGTTATTCTACGACAGTTTGAGGAAATGGACGATGATGAGGATGAAGATAATGCCCCTGATGCACCGGTTGATGAGCGTGTCAATTTCCTGGCAATCCTCAACGCCGTGCTTCGAAGCCTGACCTCGGATGACTTGGTTCATCACCGAGAGCTCTTAAATGCCTCATATTGGATAGCATTACGACAAGAGGTCTACTACGCGCTGCGGAGAGGATACTCACCTCAGATGGTGGAACCACCAGCTGAGTGGGCAGACATTTCACCAGCGAACAAGCTGATCTTCCATACAAGTCAAGTTACAAAATGGCTGTTTGAGGATAAGTCTGAAACTGGCTGGCGTGAGTATATCCGCTAATGAGAAATATGACTTTGGCTGACACACTTGGGTAGAGAGACTCAAAGAACAGGAAAGATACCTCGATCAATACGTGGTCGGACGATTTACTCCCATCATGTCGCGATCCCCAAACCGGAAAAAAGGAGAAGTGTTCCCGACTCTATGGTACGCGTCGCCAATTGCGCTTACGGGCATGCAGCACATGATGATAGCCAAGATGATTCTTGTCGCCGAATCGCCTTTTCTTGGGTAATGTTTCTTGAACGAAACTAGGATATTAGTCTTCTAACTCAACACAGTCGAGATGACGCAGATGCGCGTACCGCCTATCGTAAGGCTGAAGGCGAGGTGCGATCCCTAGTGCTGGATGTTTGTGGGACTGCTGTTCAACACCCAGGCACGCCACCCGCTCTTGTGAATGCGACCCTGGCTATTCAGCTATATGGAACCTACTTTACGGACCCCTGGGAGCGAGATGCGTTGAAGGGGATTGTACAAATGTTCAAGGATTGCCAGGCATGGCCAGTACCGAAAGCATTGCGATTATCAAATTGGAGCGACACATAGAAGACAGTTAATTAATACATCATCCAAACCCCAACCATGGCCTAATGCCTGAGCTTAGCCAGGCTTGTGCTCGAAGCTGGACGTACTTGGCTATACAATCCTTTTTCACCTGCCAGTGTATCATGGCAGGAGATTCTTAGTTCACATGCTGCCAGCCTTGGGATACGTCATTGAAAGAAAATCTCTGCATTGACCGTGCTTAGCTATTAAAGCATACACAATAGCTGTCTACAGTGAAGTATTGTCCGTGGACGGCCCGGTTCCATTTCTTGACCTTAATCTTGAAACATGCCCATCTTCACAGGCACTATATCAACAACTCAACCTCAAGCGGACTGTTCGGCGACAATAACTTCAGCAGCTCTAGCCGCCTCGGCCATCATGTGAGCCTCTTCATGCCCACTCGTATCCCCGAAAACTTCATCCATCTGCTCAAGCGTGCGCCCCATAGTCTCCGGCACGAAGAGCACAGCCCAGACACCAGCAAGTGCGCAGAAGACGGCAAAGAAGACGTAAGCCCCGAACCCCCAGGATTGAAGCATCGGGGGAGTAGCTACTCCAACTGTAAAGTTCGAGAGCCAGTTCACACAAGTGGCCAAGGCAACACCCTTTGCTCTCGAGGATGTCGAAAACACCTCTGGAGGGAGTGCCCAGCCGAGGGGAGAGTATGAGACGCCAAATACGAGGATAAAGGCAAAAGCCATGGCCACACATGCCCAGCCCGCGGCTGTGTTGGCCTGCCAGTCCTTGGAGTATAGACCCGAGAGGACGGCGATGATGGCATAGCAGGCTGCTGTTCCGAAGCCACCGATAATCGCCAAGGGTCGTCGTCCGACTTTATCGATAACAACGAAGCAGACAGCCACGGCGACAAGCTGAAGGATGTTGAAAACGCCGGAAAGAATGAGGGACATGTCATCTGACTGTCCAATGGATCGAAATAGGGTGGGCGCGTAGTAGATACTAAGAGTTGTCAGTAATTAGATGCAGCTAACGAGATAAAGGGTTTCTAACAAGGCATTAATTCCCGAGAACTGTTGAAAGAAGCAAACGCCGACTCCAACGATGGTGCGTCGCCATTTCTTACGGTCGAAAAGATCCAACCAAAGGAGGGCCTCGAGCTTTGCACCACCGACCCCAGGATACTTTGCCTCCTGGGCAATCTTCTGGAACTCTACCTCGGCAATGATCGATTTGAACTCGGCCTGAACTCTTTCGTCGCTTGACGGCAACGCTCTGAGTTTGCATAAGCTGGACAGGGCTTCGGCTGGACGGTTGACCAAGGCGAGCCATCGAGGCGAGTAGGGGAAGAAGTGAATGCCGAACCCGAGGAATGTCGCGCAGACCATCTGGAGGCCGAGAGGGAGGCGGAAGGAGACTTCGCTAGATATGCTTTTCGTCGCATACGTGATCCAGTATGCTATCACGACGCCGGAAACGATGGAGATGGACTCGAGCACCAGAAGCGTGCCGCGCAAGTTGGGAGGGGAGATTTCCGAGATGTAAAGAGGAGCGCCCTGTACCATGTCAAATCAGCTTCCTACTGTTCTTCGAGTAATTGACTATCTGAAGTGCGCGGCNNACCATAACAAAGAACACGTCTTCGAGTAATTGACACTCCTTGACTTACCATGGCGAGGGTGCCAACCCCGAGACCGCCGATAGTTCTGCCCGCAACGAGCATGCCATAACTCGTCGCTGCGGTTTGAATGATGGCTCCTACGTCAAAAACAACAACCACAACAGTCAAGGCCCATTTTCGGGAAATTTTATCGGCCAAGTACGGCATGAATAGACACCCGATAAAGGCGCCGAGCAGAAGCATGCCCGTCATGAAGCCCGTTCCAAAAGCAGTTTTCGCCTTGGGGAACGCTTCATGAAAAAGAGGCATGACGTTGATAATGGAGATGACACCCTGGTCGTATCCGAATGAGAAGCCTCCGAGGGACGCAAGAAAGGCCGCGCCGGACACGTAAGGCGAGCTGAAGAGCCCGCGAACACCGCCTGGGCCATACGAGACATCTCCCAAGATGATCTCGCCTTCCGGGATGCTCTTGGTCTGGTCAATGTGATGGCCTTCAAGATGGTCAGTTTTGGCATGGCCAAAATCCTCGGCGGTAAGGTTGGACCCCGATTTGGGCTGCTCCGGCATTTTGGGATGGAAGAAACAGACAGGAAAAAGCTTGTGTGGTTGGTGTTGTCGGGCTGGTGCATCATATTTTGCCCAAGGCCGGACGCTCGCTATTTATACCTGTCGTTGCTGGCGAGGCACATACATGATTAGACAGATGGAAAATTCTTTGGCCATAGGTTCTTGTTGGGGTTATGGTAATCCGGGGTATGGTCATGCTAGACTGTAATCCCCATGGGGTTTGCCCCAGATTTCCCTAGTTTGGTAACCACTGGCGATACCTTTCACCCGGGTAACGCGATTTTGTGCACTGGCCCGGTTTCAAGGTAGCTTGTTCCTCGCTTCGCGGCGGATATTTGTCTCCGTTGGGGCCTGATAGGTCAGTGTAGCCCTCGTTGCCAAGGGCGCTGTGATCAGACACGACTCATGCAAGGTTAGCCTTTGCGCTTGAAATGGCTGGCCCAGAGGCTATATTGCAGGGCATAAACGAGAGAATAGGTCGGGTTATAGGAAATGCAGAGTACTTCGAGATATATATCTATTGCTCAGACTATTATTAGTCAATGCATTCTTGGGCAACACTAAATGCACTGGTGTGCCTAATCGTGCGTTCAACAGTTCGCGTGTTCGCACATGCTTCCTCGTCCGGATCCTCTGCTTTCCCTGCGTGGCGTGTTCGGGCAAGTCCAAGCCCATGTCGGCTCGAGAATTGCTTGCTTGGACATGAATCGGTCTCATGATCAATAGTCTCCGCAGAGGGGTTCGCCCTGTAACGGGTAGACTTCCCTGAATTTCGGAACCAGTTGCTTACGATGATCGAGTGAGGAGGTGCATGTCTGATTCCCCCGAGCTTCCTCAAGCCTGATACAGTAGGTTTGTGCGATGGGCAATGATTGGGGGGCGATTTCCTGGTGCGATATTCGCGGCTGTTGTGAAGAAATTACTATATGTGGAACCTTTCCCCGACGACCTACTTAAATAGGTAATTCGGATCAGCTACGGATCGCCGGTAACTACCCAAACAAGTAATTTCATCTCACTCCCATCTACTTACACGACATTCATTTCTGCATCTCTTGACCCTCAATCTTCGGAGATAGTTCGCGGGGCAAGAAAACTTCAAAGATCCTCTAGAATAGGAAAGTTGGGGAATTATGGAAGAGGTATAAAGAAGGCTGGAATCCCAGTCAATAGCCAACCATCAACCTTCACTCTCAAGCAAACTTCTCCAAGAGACTTCATTCATTCTACTCACCTTCACTCACTGTACAATGTCCCAGACGCTCAATATCGCTGTTGTCGGCCTCGGCCGCATGGTAGGGAATTCCTCATCTCCTCCCTGGCTCCGGATGCCAGCTAACACGCATCACAGGGCAAGCGGCATGTTCACACCCTTCTGTACCGAGTTCCCCGTGCCCGCGTCGTGGCTGTGTGCAGTATTGTGCCTCAAGAAGTTGAGTGGGCCAAGGAGAACGCCGACTATAGAGAATTCGGCATCTCCGTCTACAGCGACTACAATGAGATGCTCAACCACTCCGGGCTCCAGGCCGTTTGGATCTCCACCAGCACTGACGTTCACGCAAGCCAGTCCTTGGCTGCCATCTCAAAAGGACTCCATGTTCTTTGCGAGAAGCCATTGAGCACGGACATGGCAGAGGTACGGATTCACTTATCCGTTAGCTTTCCTGTCTGAGACTAACCATTATCCTGATAGGCTCAATCTGTCGTTGACGCTGCCAAGAAGAACCCCCAGCTCAAGGTCATGGCCGGCTTCTCCCGTCGCTTTGATGCTTCTTACCGTGACGCCGCCTCCAAGATCTACAACGACAAGGCCATTGGTGAGCCCTTCATGGTTCGTTCCAACACCTGCGATCTACTCGACGACACTGGTTTCTTTGTTCGATATGCTGCCCGAAACGGTGGTATTTTCGTCGACTGTGCCATCCACGACATCGACTTGTCTCTCTGGTACCTCGGCAACCCCACGCCCAAGGCATGCTGGGCTGCTGGCACTCTCCAACACCACCCCGAGCTGAAGGAGTTGTCTGACGTCGACAATGCCGTCGGTGTTGTCGAATTCTGGGGCGGCAAGATTGCCTACTTCTACTGCTCGCGGACCCAAGCCCACGGCCACGACGTGTGCACCGAGATTACCGGCAAGACAGGGAAGCTCTCCGTCAACGTGGTTCCCAAGGCCAACAACGTCGTGCTTGCCGATCGGTTGGGCATCAGGCATGAGGTGCAGCCTGAGTACTGGCAGCGGTTTGAGGATGCGTTTGCCGTCGAGGCCAACGAGTTTACCGAGTCTGTGCTCAAGGACAAGCCTGTCCCTCTGCCTATTGAGGGAGGAATGATGGTGATGCACATTGGTCGGGCGCTTCAGCATGCTCTGCTTTCTGGAGAGGTGGTCAAGTTTAATGAGATGGGAGAGCGCCTATAGATGACGGTTGGTGACCAAGACAGAACGTCTTGGAGATGCTCAGCGGGGAATGGAATGAATTAAATGAATAAAGAAAGAATAAAAGTTACACCGGGTCCTTCGTCCACGAATCTGCAAATCTAGTTCCCCTCGCTAAGCAAGCAACCAAGCTGGTAACCCTCTTTCGCTCAACATACTTCTACCCACAGATCAGGTCACATCTTCGCTATACCTCTAACTACCTGCCCGTCGACATACCATAGGCATCTTGCCCACCCAGTCGGGCAACCCACTCTCGACAGAGTCAACCAGCCATCTTGCTAGTGCTCCACGTCGTTGCGATGTGGTCCAACCAGTCTCGCCAACCCAGCCCACAAAAGTCTTGCCGTCTTCCCTATCTCGCTCCCAACTTTCCTTGTCGGATCCTCCAGGGATATTAGCGATACGGAATACTGTCCAGTCTAGATCCGTTGCATCATTCTCGAACACCTCGCTGATATTTATGATGGTGCGATAGGCTCCCCCAGCGAGCAGACGCACAAATAGTACAAGGGAAGACCTCAGAAGGCTTGAGGAATCTTGGGGACGGACAATGGAAAGGGTGCCCATGGCGTAGATGCGCTTGACGCCATGTTCACGCATGGCAGGGAAAAGGGAGGCCTTGTAAAAGTCGGACAAGAGATTAGGGTCCATTGATCTATCACTGATCTGCGGCCCAAGGAGCGAGACAACGACATAGCTCTTGGAAACTGCCGTAGAAATTGCTTGAGCATTGTCGAGCTGCCCTTCAATTATCTGGTGATGATCAGCTTGAGCATATACATCGCCCCGTGGGTGACGCGTGCACTCACCTCGATCAAAGGACTGGAGGCCACATCCTCTGGGATTTTCTTGGGATTTCTTGCAAGAGCCACAACATCGTGTTTGCGATGGATGAGCTCGCGCAGCAGACAGATGCCGGCAGGCCCAGTGCCACCAAGGACGAGTACTTTGGAGCCAGGCATGGTCTTTGTTTACTGGATAGCCAAGGATAAAAAGTGAAGGATTTTGGCTTTCAATCGTTGCAAGCCTCGCATATTTATACGAATCCAGACAAGGAGGCCATGGCATCATCGAGATGGGCTTCACCCCACGCCGCCAAGAGCTCCCGCGCGGAAAGACGATTGCGCGGGAATCAAGCGCTTACGTCCTTTCTCATTGGCTGAAATGCTGGCAATCTCCGCCCGAGACCATCTCCGCGCGGGTTTTTCACGAGCGGAGAGGCCAGCCCTCGACCTTTGCATCACGTCAACAATGCCTCCCACGGCCAAAACACTGGCCAGCTGCTGGATCTGCCGGCTGCGCCACAAGAAATGCGACGGGTCAATACCAGTCTGCCAAAATTGCGATGCTCTAGAGATATCCTGTCTGTACAGCGCCGACAAGCCAGAATGGATGGACAATGGGCGGAACCAGCGGGACATGGCCGCGCGTCTCAAAGTTCAGGTCAAGCGCAATGCCAAAGAACGCCGAGGAAGGCGAATGATACAGAAGATCACTCAGGAGATCGAGGGTAACAAGTCTTGGCCCCATCTGGGCAATCTCACGCCTTCATCCACGCAATCAGACGGCCCCCCACCGAGAGCCAACCCGACCAAGTCATTCCTTGGAAACATTGTCCAAGGACCTCTTGTCATCCAGAATGAACAGGATTTACGCTTCATCACAGCG
This sequence comes from Fusarium setosum, assembly GCA_013623625.1. NCBI lineage: Eukaryota > Fungi > Ascomycota > Sordariomycetes > Hypocreales > Nectriaceae > Fusarium > Fusarium setosum. The sequence continues at coordinate 11,710 of JABFFE010000740.1, read as the reverse complement.
TATACGGATTACATTTTCCCCCTGTTACATCCACATTACAACCCCATCTTTTTCGAAGGTGGCCGCAGTTGGCTCCTGGTCTTTGCCATGAGCAGCCCAGAGTCAACCCAGCTGATAATCAGCATAACCACATACTTCCTTTCAGTTGTGCCCATCTATCCTGGACCCAGCCACCAGTTGTGCTCAGTCTACACGTGGGAAGAGGTGCAGAGCCAATCGGAGCTTGCAGTCAAAGGCATGCAACAGAGGGTCGAGGCTATAAATCGCTGCGGAGTGGCTGAGAACCTCGGGGAAAGTATACATCTTCTGGGAGACATTCTGTTACTTCTCAAGTTTGAGACCATGACGGGTTCCTCTCAGTGGAAAGTCCACCTCGATGCGGCTATAAATCTCTTTGAACAAATACTCTCATCATCGAAACTAGACGATGGTGTCTGGAGGCTACCTTTTGACCCAGCAAATATCTTCTCGGGGTCTGAACTCGCGGTGTCGACCAGGGATGCTGATAAGTTTACGGCCTCTAAAACATCGTTCCGGTTCTTCATGGCCAGGGTCATTGTCGCCGACATCGTCTCGAGCACCGCTCTAGAACAGCCACCTCGGCTTCGAGCACATCACGAGAGGGTGTTGGGCGTTGGAGATGCGCCGCACCTAAGCCTGCAATACTTTTCGGGGTGCGAGAACTGGGTTTTCTTGGCCATTGCCGATATTGTTGAGCTTGACTGCTGGAAAAAGCAGACCAAGCGAGACGGCACATTCTCGTTGACGAACTTATTTCAGCGCGCCGCCAAAATCTGCCACGTTCTTGACAAAGGCCTAGTCAGTCTCAAACAACATGGCAGCAGCCAAGACGGGCTTCGTGGCCCTGATGGCATTTTTTCGAGGTTCAACTTGTCCATGTACCCGCCTCGTCAACCCGACACTTACAACATGATTACTCGCATCTGGGTTGGCGCTGCGAGGTTGTATCTGCTGGTGGTAATGTCTGGATGGCATGCTGAAGATAGCGGGATGCGTGGAATAGTCTCCGAGACTCTTGAACTGCTTGAAAATCTACCGTCGCCGAGTTGGTTGTTGTCGCTGGCTTGGCCTTTTTGCGTGGTTAGTTGTTTGGTCAGGCAAGATCAGGAGCCGATTGCGCACAAGATATATCAAGCGACAGAGTCCCTAAAAAATATCGGGCCTATCTCTGAGGCTATGAAGACGGCCCAGGGTGTGTGGAAGCTGAGAGGGAGGGTAGATGAAGAGACGTGGGACATGGCGGCGTGCTTCAGAAGCCCGGGGAGAATGGCGCTGCTGGTTTAGAACGCGGCAGTTGAATGGGTTTATTAGATTGCATGAATTAATGAAATATTTGTGCTGGGATATCGCAACAACCCTTGCTTGCCAGCCATTACTGGCAACGGTCTTTCGTTAGGTACTTATCAGTTGCATTGACGGCGACCCTTATCAGGCCAGGCGCCAGGATCAATGCCTGGGCTGTACTGCATCGGAAAAGCGGCGGGCGCCGTAGGTGGCTTCTCCCAGCCCCGATTTATTCCATGTGATGCATTGACTGCGGGGAGGGGACCAACTTTTATCCCGCGAAACACCCGGAGACCTGGCCGAACATGAACCGACGCGTCTCTGGTCTGAGAATTGCTGCAATCGCCTCAATTGGGTTCATCTGTGATCACTCCCGACGCCGAGACAATTAACCATGGGCATCCTACGCAAGACCTTCTTCACAACCCTCCTGGGCACCTCGACCGCCGCTGCGTACCTCGCGGCCAGAAACCCCGTCATCTCCCCGCTCCCGGCCTCAGACCCCCTCTGGAGCACGCGCATCTACCGCCGACACAACCCCAACAACAACCCGGCCACCCAGGATGTCTGCATCAAGCGCATCCCCTTGAGCAAGATCCGCCCGGAGCTGCTCGAAAAGGACGGCGATCTGACCCTCGAGTTCTGCCGCGGCGTCTGGAGCGGCTGGGGTGAATAAGCACCCTGTTCATCCTTCACATGATAGTCCACTAATCATCGAGCCAGGATATGCCATTCAGAGGAAATACCTTGAGTACAAGTGGAGAGATTCCGAGACTGAGCAGCAGCTCTGGGATAATGAGCAGCTGGCTCAGAGCAACTACGACAAGGGCACCATCATCACCGACCACTTCGAGGTCCTGGAAAAGACGCCCGCCGCCATCACTGTCCGCTGCGGTGGCTCGCCGCGCATCCAGGCCCTGCGGCCCTCTGACGGGCTCTTTGTCATCAGCGCCACCGTCGACAAAAAGCGGGAAGAGGTTGAGCTGCGACTGAAGAGCTGCCTGTTCTCCAGCGAGGGCAAGATTGCTGGCATCCAGGGACCCATGCCGCCGTGGATGGACGAGCTGCACCAGTGGTATGCGCGCATCTGGTCTGAGACGGCTTCGTGGAAGCTTCTGAAGTGATTGATACGTTGAATCGAGATGTTTTGGGCGTTGTGCGATGGGATTTACGCAGGGTGGATTGTTCTTTCCCGCATCCAGATATGAGAAGTGGCCAGGTTTGCTTCAAGAACCACGTTTCACAGAGAGCAATGAAATATGTTTATCTTACTCTACAAGGTTTCTCGGTAATGATTGGCTTAAAGCAGCTCCTTCTGGAATATGGGGACTAGAGGCAAGACGCAGGGCGAAATTAGAGGAAGACAGCTTCGGGGAATATGTTCGATTCAGCTCCTGGGTCGACGGCCAAGGCGACTAGGGCCTGGTTGTTAAAAATAAGTAAGCGTCTAAGAAGGGTAAGCAAATAAAGCAAAGCCTGCGTTTGCCATTGGCGAAATGGGAATGCGGCTGAATCGAAGAGAATGACAAGAATACCTTGGGCATCCATTGCCTCAACTATAAACAGCGCCCAAGCCCCCCCTCTCAAGGTTGTCAGGAACTTGGAAGGCCAAGTCATTTCTCGCGACCAGATATGCTTGGTGCTATTGATGAACAGTTCCAAGTGCCTCCCTCCGAGTGGACAGCCCTCGCCGTTGACAAGATCACCGAGGGTGGCTTGCGGCAAGTTGCCAGAGATGGGTACACCACATGGAACACCCTTCCGACTAAACATGTCCAAATGCCCACTCAAATAGTTAACGAGGCAGCCGTTCTCTCGTGGCGATGGGACACAGACCAGACAGATCAGGCCTCGCGCAACATATGGAGTGCAGGACCCTGGATCACAAATGAAGTCTTGCAATTCCTGCGCAACCCAACGCGCATCATCTACGCAGGACACAACCAACCAGGCACTATACACGGACCTCAGAGTTTTCACCCTACATGGACCAAGATGCTTCCGGATGAGCTGGAGAGTTTTGCATTCACTCGGTTGGTCAATCGGATCTGGAAGACGGGCCTCCGCCCATCCATATCGGTGTGCTTTTTGGGCGCTTTGGCATGGCCAACATGTCCGACCTCAAATTTTTAATGCCAGAGTACGCCAACATACTGGTTGATGCGTTCAAAACCATGTCTTCAAATGACTACCTCCTGACAGCCGCCATCCTCAGTCAGGTTGACTTTGACCAGACTCTGCTCAACGACACACCCAGCGAAGACGCGTTACCCTCACCGGCCGACTTTACTTTCCAGAGGTACATAATCAAGACATCCTCGGAAACAATGAAGTGGACTCGCCAGGACATTCTGCTCCACGGCATCAAGATCGCGAGCTAGGAGCACGAGCACAACAGGTACTACATTGTCATTTTTACCACCGTGGGCCAGACGGATGCAGAGTACGAGAATTAGCCGGCCAAGAGAGACGGCACAAGGTGCAGCCGGAGGCTATTTGGAAAGGCGACTAGACGAAGCCCAGGCTTCGAAATCTACTCTCATGAGAACCTGTCCTCTGCCAGTCCTGTAGTTAGCTTGGTCAAGGACACCCCGAGACATGGCTTTGATATAGACCTAAGAGGGTAAATACAGCCCGAGGCACAATCCATATTCTACAAGTTGGACATCTGGAATACAATACAACGGCGAGTGGTTATCTCAGCAACCCAGGTCCTACAACAAAACTCGTATAAAATGGCATTCATAATATTCATTCCGCTAGTCATCTACCAAAATGACAAAATATCTATATGCAAACGCCCAAAACAATGCATGCCACATCACCACTGAAAGCTTTCTTCAAAATACTCTATCCGAGTGACACCGTTCCGTAACAGGTCTGCAACCGTCTTTCGAGCATTATCAGCCATCTGTGCAGGTCCACAAGCAACGACAGCAAGACTCTCGCCGTTCACCTTTGCACTCGTAGACCTAACTATTGACACCGCGTCTATCCGGCCACGCCGGAGCGTCACTTGGGTCGGCCAGTCGTTGAGCTCGTCTCGCGGGGTGTGTGATGTGAGGTGAATCTCTACCGAAATATTTGCGCTTCCAAGAAGGTCGCCGATGTCGTTTTGTAGGACGTCCAACGCAAAGCCGGGTTCCCGGACTGCCCAGTGGATCCGCACCGACCGCGGGGCGACAGAGCCGGTGAGAACCTGCAAGTAGGACAGTGGTACGACGATACCACTTCCTCCGACAACAAAAAGGACATTGTCGAAGAGGTGGAGAGGTTGGGTGTGTCCGTAAGGCCCATCCACGAGCACCCTTTGCGGTACTTTCCCAGGCCACGTCGTTTCGGCCGAGTTTTTGAGTCGGGAGGTGAACCCATCATAAGGTCGGATGAGGAAAGTCATGGTGTGTGGATCAGAATACATGCTCTGGCTCTCCGTTGCCTCTGAGCTTGTCCCCACATTGTCAGCCTCCAGCAAGGGAACCTGTTCCCCAAGGAGTTTCGTCGACGCTTGACCCTGATCTGAGACCGCGGCAACGGTGAAGGGATGACTCTCCCAGCGCCTGGGTCCATTCAGCACGTGGATGTAATAATATGTCCCTGGCGCTGGTTTATAAAGACTCGTCGACCAAGGAATTACAAGGCGGACAATGTTGGACGAGGGATTATAGACACAAGTCCCCCAGGTGTCCCAGAACCTGGGGTTGAACGCTGCGATTCGCAGAGCTCGGAGGACTCGGTCACCGACCCAGATGAATGCTGGAATCCAGAATAATGCATCGTACTCGCCATCGAAGATTGAGACATGTCTAAAAGGTTGTCAGTTTGTTGGCTATAGAGGCTGGATTTTGGCTGCTTACCCGAGCATTGTGACCAAGAGAATGATTGACATAACAATATGAACAACCAAGAATAGCTCGTACTGTTGACGCCTGACCCAATAGAATGATGCTCCCACAAGAAGTGACATGAAGATAGTTGCCTGGAAATGTCAGCACGGGACGGCAAGCAGCTGGGATCGGGATTCAAACACTCACCACTTCACCAACCCACCAAAAGAAATACGACCACCAGTATACGAAATTACTCCAGCCGCCTTCTATAAGAAAGTTAGCATTATTCAAAGTATGATTAGTACAAAGGCTTGCCTTTAAAAATTAAAAGGGTGTAGCCAACGGAGTGGACGATAGCCTGAAGAGTGGCAATGCGAGCCACCCAACGATGGAAGTTGTTGTATGTTCCAAAATCCCATCCAGTCAGCCACATAAGCACGTTGTTCCTCATACCAAACAGCCAGATCAGCGGAAAGTTGGCAAACGAGATGACACCTGTACGGTCGGAAGCGTAGCGAAGGATTTGTTTCTCTGTCGACGGGAAGCTAATGGAATGAGTGAGCCTCCATCGATCCAGTATTGAGTGCCGCGGTTATTACTTACTACATATTCTCAGGAACGATTCTATATCCGTGAACGCTCAATGCAATGTTTAGAAGGAGAAAGGCAAGGAGGGTGAGAGACTGTATCCTGGGCGGAACAGTGCCCCAGCCGACTTTCTGGGCACATCGGTTTCCAAATGTGGCTGGAACGCTAATCCGGCTCAAAGCCCAGGTGTAAAAGCTCCAAAACTTCCATCCTGACTTCGGGGTCTTGCTTCGAACAAGCTGCAGGTTGGAGATGTGCATGATGGCATGGTTCAACATTCCAATAGCAATAACAACAGCCCAGAATACAATCATGGCAGCGCTGATAATAGTTAGCAATTATCAAGGATGTTTCAGTGGCTATCTCACCCATAGACAAAGTGGTACCCATAAGTGTAGGCAACAGAGTCCTGGATTCAATCAGCTCGGGGGTCCGCATATCGATTTGCTGGTTTCCTACCAGAGTATCCCACCAAACTCCAAAGTAGTCCTCTGAGGGAACAACCACTTCTCTATACGTAAACTCCTGCCCCGTCTCATTTCGCTTGACCCTTCGAATCTTGTTTATATCGTCGGCGCTGTAATTTGAGATCAAGCCGAACGGCGGGAGGACAATATGACTCTGTTCCTGACATGTCTTGTTGAGGGGATCCAATCCTGCAGTTCTTGCTCCAGGCATACAGTAGACATCAAGGCACAGATAGAGTGATATGATGGCCCGCGGACTGTAGCACGTCTTGGTCCATCCCGTCTGATTCACGAGGGAATCATCGAAGTGCACGGGAAAAAGACATGTCTGGCAAGCATCGTAGCATACTCTCTCGGGCGACCTGTCCTCGGCGGCACGGACTGGAGAGCACCATGTGGAGAGAAGGAACAACCCTAGAGAAGCCGCGAACTTCATGGCCACAGTTCGCACCAGGGTCTGCGTTGGGTATTGGAGAAGGGCTCGTGCGAGGTTTTTTTATCAGATGATCTGATAAGGAACGGCACGACATCGGCTCAGGGTCACGTGGCGCGCGTCGGAAGCCTTCTCGCCGGTGAGCCGATGTTGATCCCCACAGTTGGGCTAGCTATGCATTTGGCATCAGGCGTAAGCGAGGTCAGTCAGGTGAGAATTATGCGTGATATTTCTTGATTGCTCATGATTAGATGCCATTTGGTTCAATTTAAAAGAAAGATGCAGATTCCATCTTGCCATTCAGAGACTGCCATTCTTGTTGATTCACTACGTAAGCGGGTAGAAGAGCCACTCGAAACATGAGCTAAAAATATGGGTTCAGACGAAGCTTGTGACGACAAAAGGTGCCTACGCAAGTCACATCCATGCAGTTGGGTGGTTTTCTAGAACGAATCTGTCTGAAACCCTTTGCCAGCTATGTAACCCTAGTGGGTTTAATTAGGACAAGAACCACAGGCGCAATCAGCAGACAATCACGAAACACGTGGGTGCAACCTCGTTGCCCAGTTACCACCGAAGGATCTTGAAAATTAATATGTACGCGAATAACTTGTCTCGTCTAATATACAGGGCCGTATGCACGTGGTGGTGGTATTTACTGGGTGTAGAGGCAGCTGTTGGGCTTCTTGATCTCGGAGGTGCGGGCAGAGAAACCCAGGCAGCCCTTGTTGCCAGCGGGGTTGGCGACGCCAGCGCTGACCCAGATGCTCCATGCACCGTCGATGCTGTGGGGGCAAGCGAGGAGGCTGGCGCCGTCGAAGTTCAGGTCGCCGGCCTTGTCAACCTTCCAGCCCTTGAGCTCGGCGTTCTTGACCGGAGGCTGAGCGCCGGTAACGTAGCCAAGCTTGCCCTGGCCTGTAGAGGTGGGAGGTTAGCGATACAGCACTGTTCAGGCCAGAACTGGTGGTAACTTACCCATTCCAGATCGGTCAACATAGATTTGCTGGGGTGGGTTGTCGGTCTTGTAGAGGAACAGCTCGCCGTCCTTGGTCAGGGTGAAGGTGGCAAAGCCATCGGACTTGCGGTCGCAAGAAGCGCCCTGCTTGGGCAGATTGAGGAAGAGGTTGCTCTTGGCGGCGCTGACGTGGGCAAAGTGAATGTCGCTGGCGGAGCGGAGGGCGACGACCTCAAAGTTGACGGGGGCCTTGGCAGCCTTGGCCTCGGCAGCAGGGACGGCGGCGGCAAGGCCGGTGAGGAAGGGGATGGCGAGGAGGGTCTTGAACTGCATTTTGGCGGATAGGTGAAGAAGAAGACTTGAAGGCGACTTTGATGCTTTGCTTTGCTTTGCTTGGCTTTGCTGTTGGTTGCACAAGACTAGATTGGGTTCTCACAGCATCTTTATAAGCCCCCAAATGCGAGGCGGCCAAAGATCTTCATGAAGATCATCCCGTAAACGAGTCTATGCAAAGGAGACGGCGGACCCTGTTGACATCATTTCGCCCAAAAGAATACGAGGAATTCCCCAGCCCGTATTGTTTACGCGCGCCAAGCAAGGGCGCGCATTGCCCACGTCTCCTGAAATGACGGCCACGGGGCCTTGTTCCTGTCCACTGCATTGCGGCACTCGGCGCGCTGGGCTGGCGGGCTGTGCAGCACTCGGCCGATAATCCGTAGGCTGTCAGAGGTAGATTTGATCCAATGACGGCATTTCCCTTCCGTTTCTTGCCTCCCTCCACCAATTGCCGCGCCCGGCTTTTCCGGCCTGGAATGGATGAGCTCGTATTTACTGTACCCCGTATGCCTGTATCCACAGGGCAATAGCCCAAGAGTCGTCCGTTTTGCACTGCACATTTGCCGAGGGGACCAGCTGTAACGTACCCTTGAGGTCTAGAATTGCCACCCTTGCTTGCATTCCGTACGTGCCGGACTGGAGACCAGATGATGCTGTTTTTAGCTTCAGGCTGGAGTGTTTTTTTCCGTCTGCCGTAGAAACTCAGGCACCTTGCATAATAAACCAACGACGTATGCATTGGCCTGCAAGGCTGATCCCGGGTAATTGGTTCCTTTTTTTTTTTTTTTTTGCTGGTGTTGAGGAACGGGACGAAAAGAGAATACGATGCAGCGAATCGATGGGCGACAGTGAGTCTGCTGGTCGAGATCGATCCACGGTCGCATTTACGATGTTTCGAGTCTAGGACACGGCTAATATTGGTGCCAGTCTGATTTCGATGCTATTCCGCCTCGCGATCCATCCTGAATCAAGTAACTGTCCCCGTCACCGCAGTTTCCCCTCTGATGCTCTCCTAGTTCCGGACTAGATCCTCAATAGTCTTGTCGAAAGCCTCAGGCTCCCTTCCCAGAATATCCCCCAGTGTTCCAGTAACAAGCTCCGTCTCGCCAGCGTAAATAGCCTCCCATGCAGTGGCCCACGTTCTGGGCAATTCCTCCGATCCAAACCTTTGCACCACTTGAGGCTGTTTGGCATATTCATCTACACCGACGCTTCGTATCTGCACCGGCGTACCCGCTACCCGGGACAAGACCTGAACGGTCTCGGCCAGCGACCATGATCGAGGCCCCGTCAATGTGACAATCTTATTGATGTGGTCGAACGATGATGGCGATTCCGCATACGAAGCGAGAAGCTGTGCTGTTGCTTCTCCTAGCTCATCTCGCTTCGCCCAGCTGATGCCAGGTCCACCTCCGTCATGGGGGATGAGTATCTCGGATGTTGGGTCCTTGATGTCGAAGAAGGCGGTGTAAATCGGGAACGATTCACTATAAAGACCTTCACGGATGCTCGTCCATGAGAAGCCCGGATCCTTGTGAGCCAATTCCCTAAGATGAGCCTCACTATCGAGATGCGCACGCATCACTTCGGCCTTTGTTGAATCTTTGTCTCCCGAGGCAAATGCCAAGGACGAGTAGAATAGGTGCCTAACTCCCGCTTCATATGCGGCGTCGAGTGCTTTGGTTTGCACTTTGGTTCTGTAATGGTGAACGTGGCTCGGATAGGAAATGAGAAAGAGGACATCAAGGTCTCGGAAAACGTCCTTTAGTTCCTCTGGGCTCGACTCATATGATGCTCGACGGGTGGCGATACCGTTCTCGACATGGCTCTGGGGGACTTTCTCAGGGAATCGATTGATGAGCGTGACTTGATTGTTCGGGTAATGAGATAGCAGATGGGTATAGGTGCTGGTGCCAAGTGCACCAGACGCCGGGAAGATGCCGATTCTCGTCATACTTGACTACCTCTAAAATGATTCTGCTTTGTTGGTGATGATGCCGGTGTGGGTTGACAATGTCGGAAATAGCGACGAACATGCACGTGACTATATACCGAGGCGATCGGCGTCTGCATATTCCGAGGCGCTGTATAGCTAGTTTGGATTACTTATCAAGATGCCTCGGTTCTGCCACTAAGTAGCGATCTATATAGTGTACTTTGGATTGATCCTTGAGCATTTTTCTCAACTACGTCTACGTCTTCTCCCTCAGCTTTCAATCCTTGTCCAAAATCCCCGATGGCTCTCAATCCGAACCACAAGCCCGTCCTGGCTGTCGTAGGAGTCGGGCCTGGTATTGGCGAAGCCGTTTCGCGCCACTTCGCCGCCCAAGGCTTCGCTGTCGCCTTGATCGCCCGCACACAAGACAAACTGTCCCGGATCCGAGATTCCATTCGCGAGAGCCACGGGCCCGACAGCGCCCAGTACTACATAACGGATGCCCGGTCCAACGAAAGTGTAATCCACACGTTCTCATCCATTAAACAAGAGCTCGGCCCGGTCCACGTCCTTGTCTACAATGCGGGCTCGAGGCGCCTTCGTCATCGAACCATCCTCGAAACCTCGGCCGAAGAGTTTGAAAGCTTTACCCGCATCAACATGTCTGGTGCCTTCTTTGCCGCCAAGTGTGTTCTACCGGATATGCTTGCCGCCGGAACCGGCACCATCATCTTTACGGGCGCCACGGGGTCCGTCCGCGGGAGTCCCGGGTTGGGTGCCTTCTCGCCAGCCAAGTTCGGGCTGCGCGCGTTGTCGCAGATCATTACGCGTGAATTCCAGAGCAAAGGTATTCATGCAGCGCATGTCATCATTGATGGCCCGGTGCAGAGCGACATCATTGGTGGCTACGTCCGGAAGCAGTGGCAGAAGAACGGCGAAACGGACAAGTTGAAGGAGATGGATCGGTATTTGATGCAGCCGGCAGACCTGGCTAAGTTGTATTGGTATCTGTATACGCAGCCGCGTAGTACGTGGACTCAGGAATTGGATGTGAGAGCGGAACGGGAGCAGATGTTTTCGAAGTTGTAACCTTTTTTTGCTCTTGAGTACCTAAGTATTGAGAGAATTTGAATCTAAGACATCGTTGCCACACGGTTAGATTGGCCGCCTTGACCTCGCGGAAACGACATGACTCGGGGAATTCGACAAAGCCTGCGGTGGTGCTCTGGTCCATGAAGAGTCTTTGGTCTGAGAGGAATGCAAAGGTCCGACTATCCCATTCGGATCTCGACAAGACGGAGTGGGCGAGCAAGGCCTTCTCCCGGGAACCACTAGTAGCAGCCTCGTGGTCTCTGTCGATTCCCCACTTCACGTATCCGTAATGCCCTTGGTATGCCGCGAGGCAGAGGGTGCTGTAGCAGTGATACACGGATCAAGCGGGTATCTGCTCAGCAGGGAATCAGGTGGCCTAGCAGGACTAGCCTATCGCGGTCCAATGCCAATGCAATCCTGCGTCCCGGCTCGGCGTAGTCGTCTTCAAGGCAGGGTTCGTCGATCTAGAAGTTCATGGCCTCGAGGAATTCATATGACCTCTCATCTGCGTCGCTGTCGAGGCGACATTGGGCATGGTTGGCGCATGTACCGAGATCCTTCAGCCTTCGGCTGTCTACAGATCGCAATCTCGCCAGAATGAGGTTTGAAATGGCGTCGATGGCGTCGAATTCTCGTCGGATAGATTCCATCCAAGCCCCGAACTTGCCCTCCTCCAACAATTCCGGGACAAATCTGTGCGTGCACTCGACAACTCTGACGATTCGGCTCTCCATGCGCAAACTTCCTAGCAAACCCTCATCGGTAGGAAGA